>JAMYXO010001583.1:0-28743 GCA_033310375.1 Conus canariensis
CTTTCTTTTGCAGAATCCATCGCCTCTTGAACTTTCCATTTTCTGCCTGTCTTCAGCTGGGGCTTAATTGCTTCTACCACCTTGTCTCCTGAGTCCTCCAGCATGCTTTGAAGTCTGATCTTCCCTGCTTTGTATTCCTCCAGGATGGATTTCAGGGGTAGTTTCAGCTTTGCTTGGCGACAGTACAGCGCTATGTCAGTCAGACAGGGTGGGACACCAAGCCATTTCCTTGTGAACTTGTTGATTTTGGCTTCCATTGCCTCCACTATGCTGGTGCAGATGTCGTATATCATCAGAGGCCATAGCAGCTTTGGTATCAGCATGAACTGCAGACACCAGACCTTGTATTTGCCAGGGAGCCCACACTGGTCAATGGTCTCCAAGCCTTCCTCCGCCATCTGCTTGGTTTCTTTTGCTCTTTGTGTGTCTTTCAGCGTATCATCATACCATCTTCAAGGCTCTTGACTGGTTCTTCTGTGACTGTTGGAATGGCCTGGTTGGCAACACTGAAGACCACAGATCCGGCCACTTTTCCTTTCCTCAGTGAGAGACTCCGTGATTTCTTTGGCTTGAACTTCATTCTGGATGAGGCAACTATGTCGTCCAGCCTCTCCAGCACATGACGTGTCTCGTCTTCTCTGGATGAAATCACTGTAGTGTCATCCATGAAGGCCTTGAGAGGAGGCATCTTGTATCCATCGCCAAGGTCTGTTTGTCTCGCGTTGTTTGTTGCTGCTTTCAAGATGAGTTCCATTGCCAGCACGAACAGTATTGGGGAAATTGCACAGCCCATTGCAATACCCACTTCCAAGTTGATCCAGTCTGTTGTGTACTCCTTGGTAGAGAACGCATTGAGAAGCCATTGAAGTACTTCTTGAGCATGTCGCGGATGTTCTTTGGCACATGGTACATCTCAAGAGCCAACTGTATCATCTCATGGGGCACAGATCCATATGCGTTTGCCAGATCAAGCCACACTACGTCCAGGTCTCTCTTTTCTGTTTTTGCTTTTTGGATTGCGTCCCAGATCATTGTGGCGTGTTCTACACAGCCGCCACGCCTGGGATGCCACCTTTCTGGACTGACACATCCAAGTACTTGTTTTCCATCAGGTACTTGGTCAGCCTTGCTGCCATGACAGAGAAGAAGATTTTCCCTTCGACGTTCAGTAGTGATATTGGCCTGAACTGGCTAATGTCACTTGAGTTTTGCTCTTTGGGGATGTACACACCATCTGCCGTCATCCACTGGCCGCTGATCTTCTGGTTTCTCCAAGCCGATCGCAGCAGCCTGTGGAGCCACTCCAGCACCTTGGGACATTTCTTGTAAAGCTGGTAAGGTATTCCGTTTGGCCCTGGTGATGATTTGGCTCTGGCTTTGTCGACCACCTTCTTGATTTCCGCCAACGTTGGAGGCTTGCCATTGAACTGTTCCTCAGGGTTGGTTGGCCACACCAGACCTTGAATGTCGAGTGGTGCTTTGCTCTGTGGGTCAGAGTATGTTTTCCTCAGATGCTGCTCAAGAACTCCTTTGTCCACACTTAGGGTCCCAGATTTTGGCTGCTCAAACAGTGTTCTGGCAAACTGGAAGGGGTCTCTGAAGAAGCGCTCTTGTGTCTTCTTCTTTTTGCTCTTCCTCTTCCTCGCAGATTCCGCTTTGCTGAGGGCACTGTGTTTTTCTTTCAGGTCTTTCCACAGTTTTTCCAAGCCTTGTTTTTCAGCTGGCAGTGCGGTCTTCATTTGCATCTTGAGGTTTTTCTTTTGGACCCTGATCTTGTCCATCTTTTCTTGGCGTCTGGATTTCTTTGGAGGTGTTTTCTCTTTGGGTAGTTTTGCTCCATAGGCGTCTCTACATGTGGCATACACAATGTCCCCATATGTGGCTAGTTTGTGTTCCAGGGTGCTTTTCCCTATCAGTGCATCGAGTCTTTGGACGATTTTTGCATCCAGTTTCTCCCAATCTTCAGTTTCGTTTGCTCGTGGCAGGTTGAGTTTCAGGCGCCTGGCATCGAGGGCCTGTGCAAATTCCTCATCCGAACCAACAGCGTGGATGTCCTTGGCACTGTGGTTTAAATCCTGGCCTTGGTCTTCCGACGTCTTATCTGCTGATGCAGTGCGCTCCTGCTCATTCAGATGAGTCTTCACACATCCCATCTTTGTTCTGTGGATCTTCATGCCACGGGTGGTAGCGAAACGCTTTCCACAGACACATGGATATTCCATTTGGTCCATGTTCATAGTCCGTTTGGGATTTGCAGTCATGATTGGTTGAGCACCGATGGATTCATCATTCTCTCCCCCTTTCGGTGAATCCTGGGAGCATCTTTTCCTTTTATTTTTAGTAGCCACATGTTTAAGGCAAAGTGGGGAGCCAGCCCACAGAGCCCTTGGTTCTGGTCTTTCCCAGTGTCCTCCGGTCTTTCCCGGACGTCCTCCGGCCTATTCCCGGAAGTCAATGGTTTACCCATGCATCAGTAGAAAGAAACTCGTGGAGAGCGTGGCAGCAGAGAGTCCTCAGAAGAGAAGCCCCCTTCAAGCAAGTGTTTCGGCCCTTATCTCCTGACACTCTAGGGGGGTTGGGCCACACCCGGTTCATGACTCCGGATGTCCCTCTGCTGCCCCTTTTTTTCCCATCTTGGGACGAGCCATGGCTGGGATTCGAACCCATGACCCTCTGGACATGCTCATTTTCCACTTAATGACTCGCGCTTTAACCACTGAGCCACAGGGACACCTGATATTTGTAGGGAAATTAAGCCTTATGAAGTTCACTTTTGTTCCTCCTTGACCAGATCCAGCTTGAACACCTCTCTGCCGCTTCTGCCATTGCTTTCAGGGCTCTGGTTTTTTCCTTCCCTGCAACTGAGAGCTGTTTCATGAGGCTGTATGCAGACGTTCCTACAAACCCCCTAGCTCCAATTTCTGCAGTGAGGACTTTGACCTGATAGCCTTCTCTCCTCAGGCTGTTTGCCAGATCAGCATACTTTTCAGTCTTGTAGATTTGAGCTGCCTCCATTCTGTTCTCATATGGCACCGTGAGCTCGATCATGATCAGCTGCTTGGTTGACTTAGAGTGGACTACTATGTTGGTCTCATGCACTCTTGCTGATGATCTCTGGGTGACTCTTCCATTCTGGGAGGTCTGCAGTGCACTCCCAGTCATCTGCCCCGTCCAGCAGACTCTGCCTGCATGTTTCGAGTGGCACTGTTGTTCTTGGCCATGATTTACTGCCTCCTGCCGTGAAGAATGTTGCGGGTGCTTTTGGAGTCCTGATTTTCCCTTTTGTGGTGTTGGTACTAGCCCAGACTACTTGTACAATTTCTTTGAGCACTTGGTTGCGCCTCCATGTGTACCTTCCTTGAGCCAGGGCTACTTTACATGAGCTTAGGACATGCTCCACTGTTTGTTTTTCATGGCAGAGGGGGCATGCAGGATCGTCTGTTTTCCCCCACTTCACCAGGTTTGCATTTGAGGGCAGAAGGTCATATGCAGATCTGAGAATGAAGCTGATCCTGAGAGGGGCCATGTGCCAAATGTCATTCCAAGTGAGACTTCTTTGGAGTGCATTCTCCCACGTTGTCCATTGCCCTTGCTGGCTCTGCTGGACTGCTTTTTGGAGTCTTTTTTGGTCTTCTTCTTTTCTCATCTCCTGAATCATCATGTCTCTTTTGGCTTTTCCTTTGGCCTTTGACCACCATTCAGTTTTGGTCACCCCCAGTCCCTGTCTGTTGGTCTGTGTGTGTCCTGTTATTTCTCTGATCTTGAGACTTTCTTTTGCAGAATCCATCGCCTCTTGAACTTTCCATTTTCTGCCTGTCTTCAGCTGGGGCTTAATTGCTTCTACCACCTTGTCTCCTGAGTCCTCCAGCATGCTTTGAAGTCTGATCTTCCCTGCTTTGTATTCCTCCAGGATGGATTTCAGGGGTAGTTTCAGCTTTGCTTGGCGACAGTACAGCGCTATGTCAGTCAGACAGGGTGGGACACCAAGCCATTTCCTTGTGAACTTGTTGATTTTGGCTTCCATTGCCTCCACTATGCTGGTGCAGATGTCGTATATCATCAGAGGCCATAGCAGCTTTGGTATCAGCATGAACTGCAGACACCAGACCTTGTATTTGCCAGGGAGCCCACACTGGTCAATGGTCTCCAAGCCTTCCTCCGCCATCTGCTTGGTTTCTTTTGCTCTTTGTGTGTCTTTCAGCGTATCATCATACCATCTTCCAAGGCTCTTGACTGGTTCTTCTGTGACTGTTGGAATGGCCTGGTTGGCAACACTGAAGACCACAGATCCGGCCACTTTTCCTTTCCTCAGTGAGAGACTCCGTGATTTCTTTGGCTTGAACTTCATTCTGGATGAGGCAACTATGTCGTCCAGCCTCTCCAGCACATGACGTGTCTCGTCTTCTCTGGATGAAATCACTGTAGTGTCATCCATGAAGGCCTTGAGAGGAGGCATCTTGTATCCATCGCCAAGGTCTGTTTGTCTCGCGTTGTTTGTTGCTGCTTTCAAGATGAGTTCCATTGCCAGCACGAACAGTATTGGGGAAATTGCACAGCCCATTGCAATACCCACTTCCAAGTTGATCCAGTCTGTTGTGTACTCCTTGGTAGAGAACCCGCATTGAGAAGCCATTGAAGTACTTCTTGAGCATGTCGCGGATGTTCTTTGGCACATGGTACATCTCAAGAGCCAACTGTATCATCTCATGGGGCACAGATCCATATGCGTTTGCCAGATCAAGCCACACTACGTCCAGGTCTCTCTTTTCTGTTTTTGCTTTTTGGATTGCGTCCCAGATCATTGTGGCGTGTTCTACACAGCCCGCCACGCCTGGGATGCCACCTTTCTGGACTGACACATCCAAGTACTTGTTTTCCATCAGGTACTTGGTCAGCCTTGCTGCCATGACAGAGAAGAAGATTTTCCCTTCGACGTTCAGTAGTGATATTGGCCTGAACTGGCTAATGTCACTTGAGTTTTGCTCTTTGGGGATGTACACACCATCTGCCGTCATCCACTGGCCGCTGATCTTCTGGTTTCTCCAAGCCGATCGCAGCAGCCTGTGGAGCCACTCCAGCACCTTGGGACATTTCTTGTAAAGCTGGTAAGGTATTCCGTTTGGCCCTGGTGATGATTTGGCTCTGGCTTTGTCGACCACCTTCTTGATTTCCGCCAACGTTGGAGGCTTGCCATTGAACTGTTCCTCAGGGTTGGTTGGCCACACCAGACCTTGAATGTCGAGTGGTGCTTTGCTCTGTGGGTCAGAGTATGTTTTCCTCAGATGCTGCTCAAGAACTCCTTTGTCACACTTAGGGTCCCAGATTTTGGCTGCTCAAACAGTGTTCTGGCAAACTGGAAGGGGTCTCTGAAGAAGCGCTCTTGTGTCTTCTTCTTTTTGCTCTTCCTCTTCCTCGCAGATTCCGCTTTGCTGAGGGCACTGTGTTTTTCTTTCAGGTCTTTCCACAGTTTTTCCAAGCCTTGTTTTTCAGCTGGCAGTGCGGTCTTCATTTGCATCTTGAGGTTTTTCTTTTGGACCCTGATCTTGTCCATCTTTTCTTGGCGTCTGGATTTCTTTGGAGGTGTTTTCTCTTTGGGTAGTTTTGCTCCATAGGCGTCTCTACATGTGGCATACACAATGTCCCCATATGTGGCTAGTTTGTGTTCCAGGGTGCTTTTCCCTATCAGTGCATCGAGTCTTTGGACGATTTTTGCATCCAGTTTCTCCCAATCTTCAGTTTCGTTTGCTCGTGGCAGGTTGAGTTTCAGGCGCCTGGCATCGAGGGCCTGTGCAAATTCCTCATCCGAACCAACAGCGTGGATGTCCTTGGCACTGTGGTTTAAATCCTGGCCTTGGTCTTCCGACGTCTTATCTGCTGATGCAGTGCGCTCCTGCTCATTCAGATGAGTCTTCACACATCCCATCTTTGTTCTGTGGATCTTCATGCCACGGGTGGTAGCGAAACGCTTTCCACAGACACATGGATATTCCATTTGGTCCATGTTCATAGTCCGTTTGGGATTTGCAGTCATGATTGGTTGAGCACCGATGGATTCATCATTCTCTCCCCCTTTCGGTGAATCCTGGGAGCATCTTTTCCTTTTATTTTTAGTAGCCACATGTTTAAGGCAAAGTGGGGAGCCAGCCCACAGAGCCCTTGGTTCTGGTCTTTCCCAGTGTCCTCCGGTCTTTCCCGGACGTCCTCCGGCCTATTCCCGGAAGTCAATGGTTTACCCATGCATCAGTAGAAAGAAACTCGTGGAGAGCGTGGCAGCAGAGAGTCCTCAGAAGAGAAGCCCCCTTCAAGCAAGTGTTTCGGCCCTTATCTCCTGACACTCTAGGGGGGTTGGGCCACACCCGGTTCATGACTCCGGATGTCCCTCTGCTGCCCCTTTTTTTTCCCATCTTGGGACGAGCCATGGCTGGGATTCGAACCCATGACCCTCTGGACATGCTCATTTTCCACTTAATGACTCGCGCTTTAACCACTGAGCCACAGGGACACCTGATATTTGTAGGGAAATTAAGCCTTATGAAGTTCACTTTTGTTCCTCCTTGACCAGATCCAGCTTGAACACCTCTCTGCCGCTTCTGCCATTGCTTTCAGGGCTCTGGTTTTTTCCTTCCCTGCAACTGAGAGCTGTTTCATGAGGCTGTATGCAGACGTTCCTACAAACCCCCTAGCTCCAATTTCTGCAGTGAGGACTTTGACCTGATAGCCTTCTCTCCTCAGGCTGTTTGCCAGATCAGCATACTTTTCAGTCTTGTAGATTTGAGCTGCCTCCATTCTGTTCTCATATGGCACCGTGAGCTCGATCATGATCAGCTGCTTGGTTGACTTAGAGTGGACTACTATGTCTGGTCTCATGCTACTCTTGCTGATGATCTCTGGGTGACTCTTCCATTCTGGGAGGTCTGCAGTGCACTCCCAGTCATCTGCCCCGTCCAGCAGACTCTGCCTGCATGTTTCGAGTGGCACTGTTGTTCTTGGCCATGATTTACTGCCTCCTGCCGTGAAGAATGTTGCGGGTGCTTTTGGAGTCCTGATTTTCCCTTTTGTGGTGTTGGTACTAGCCCAGACTACTTGTACAATTTCTTTGAGCACTTGGTTGCGCCTCCATGTGTACCTTCCTTGAGCCAGGGCTACTTTACATGAGCTTAGGACATGCTCCACTGTTTGTTTTTCATGGCAGAGGGGGCATGCAGGATCGTCTGTTTTCCCCACTTCACCAGGTTTGCATTTGAGGGCAGAAGGTCATATGCAGATCTGAGAATGAAGCTGATCCTGAGAGGGGCCATGTGCCAAATGTCATTCCAAGTGAGACTTCTTTGGAGTGCATTCTCCCACGTTGTCCATTGCCCTTGCTGGCTCTGCTGGACTGCTTTTTGGAGTCTTTTTTGGTCTTCTTCTTTTCTCATCTCCTGAATCATCATGTCTCTTTTGGCTTTTCCTTTGGCCTTTGACCACCATTCAGTTTTGGTCACCCCCAGTCCCTGTCTGTTGGTCTGTGTGTGTCCTGTTATTTCTCTGATCTTGAGACTTTCTTTTGCAGAATCCATCGCCTCTTGAACTTTCCATTTTCTGCCTGTCTTCAGCTGGGGCTTAATTGCTTCTACCACCTTGTCTCCTGAGTCCTCCAGCATGCTTTGAAGTCTGATCTTCCCTGCTTTGTATTCCTCCAGGATGGATTTCAGGGGTAGTTTCAGCTTTGCTTGGCGACAGTACAGCGCTATGTCAGTCAGACAGGGTGGGACACCAAGCCATTTCCTTGTGAACTTGTTGATTTTGGCTTCCATTGCCTCCACTATGCTGGTGCAGATGTCGTATATCATCAGAGGCCATAGCAGCTTTGGTATCAGCATGAACTGCAGACACCAGACCTTGTATTTGCCAGGGAGCCCACACTGGTCAATGGTCTCCAAGCCTTCCTCCGCCATCTGCTTGGTTTCTTTTGCTCTTTGTGTGTCTTTCAGCGTATCATCATACCATCTTCCAAGGCTCTTGACTGGTTCTTCTGTGACTGTTGGAATGGCCTGGTTGGCAACACTGAAGACCACAGATCCGGCCACTTTTCCTTTCCTCAGTGAGAGACTCCGTGATTTCTTTGGCTTGAACTTCATTCTGGATGAGGCAACTATGTCGTCCAGCCTCTCCAGCACATGACGTGTCTCGTCTTCTCTGGATGAAATCACTGTAGTGTCATCCATGAAGGCCTTGAGAGGAGGCATCTTGTATCCATCGCCAAGGTCTGTTTGTCTCGCGTTGTTTGTTGCTGCTTTCAAGATGAGTTCCATTGCCAGCACGAACAGTATTGGGGAAATTGCACAGCCCATTGCAATACCCACTTCCAAGTTGATCCAGTCTGTTGTGTACTCCTTGGTAGAGAACTGCATTGAGAAGCCATTGAAGTACTTCTTGAGCATGTCGCGGATGTTCTTTGGCACATGGTACATCTCAAGAGCCAACTGTATCATCTCATGGGGCACAGATCCATATGCGTTTGCCAGATCAAGCCACACTACGTCCAGGTCTCTCTTTTCTGTTTTTGCTTTTTGGATTGCGTCCCAGATCATTGTGGCGTGTTCTACACAGCCCGCCACGCCTGGGATGCCACCTTTCTGGACTGACACATCCAAGTACTTGTTTTCCATCAGGTACTTGGTCAGCCTTGCTGCCATGACAGAGAAGAAGATTTTCCCTTCGACGTTCAGTAGTGATATTGGCCTGAACTGGCTAATGTCACTTGAGTTTTGCTCTTTGGGGATGTACACACCATCTGCCGTCATCCACTGGCCGCTGATCTTCTGGTTTCTCCAAGCCGATCGCAGCAGCCTGTGGAGCCACTCCAGCACCTTGGGACATTTCTTGTAAAGCTGGTAGGTATTCCGTTTGGCCCTGGTGATGATTTGGCTCTGGCTTTGTCGACCACCTTCTTGATTTCCGCCAACGTTGGAGGCTTGCCATTGAACTGTTCCTCAGGGTTGGTTGGCCACACCAGACCTTGAATGTCGAGTGGTGCTTTGCTCTGTGGGTCAGAGTATGTTTTCCTCAGATGCTGCTCAAGAACTCCTTTGTTCACACTTAGGGTCCCAGATTTTGGCTGCTCAAACAGTGTTCTGGCAAACTGGAAGGGGTCTCTGAAGAAGCGCTCTTGTGTCTTCTTCTTTTTGCTCTTCCTCTTCCTCGCAGATTCCGCTTTGCTGAGGGCACTGTGTTTTTCTTTCAGGTCTTTCCACAGTTTTTCCAAGCCTTGTTTTTCAGCTGGCAGTGCGGTCTTCATTTGCATCTTGAGGTTTTTCTTTTGGACCCTGATCTTGTCCATCTTTTCTTGGCGTCTGGATTTCTTTGGAGGTGTTTTTCTTTGGGTAGTTTTGCTCCATAGGCGTCTCTACATGTGGCATACACAATGTCCCCATATGTGGCTAGTTTGTGTTCCAGGGTGCTTTTCCCTATCAGTGCATCGAGTCTTTGGACGATTTTTGCATCCAGTTTCTCCCAATCTTCAGTTTCGTTTGCTCGTGGCAGGTTGAGTTTCAGGCGCCTGGCATCGAGGGCCTGTGCAAATTCCTCATCCGAACCAACAGCGTGGATGTCCTTGGCACTGTGGTTTAAATCCTGGCCTTGGTCTTCCGACGTCTTATCTGCTGATGCAGTGCGCTCCTGCTCATTCAGATGAGTCTTCACACATCCCATCTTTGTTCTGTGGATCTTCATGCCACGGGTGGTAGCGAAACGCTTTCCACAGACACATGGATATTCCATTTGGTCCATGTTCATAGTCCGTTTGGGATTTGCAGTCATGATTGGTTGAGCACCGATGGATTCATCATTCTCTCCCCCTTTCGGTGAATCCTGGGAGCATCTTTTCCTTTTATTTTTAGTAGCCACATGTTTAAGGCAAAGTGGGGAGCCAGCCCACAGAGCCCTTGGTTCTGGTCTTTCCCAGTGTCCTCCGGTCTTTCCCGGACGTCCTCCGGCCTATTCCCGGAAGTCAATGGTTTACCCATGCATCAGTAGAAAGAAACTCGTGGAGAGCGTGGCAGCAGAGAGTCCTCAGAAGAGAAGCCCCCTTCAAGCAAGTGTTTCGGCCCTTATCTCCTGACACTCTAGGGGGGTTGGGCCACACCCGGTTCATGACTCCGGATGTCCCTCTGCTGCCCCTTTTTTTTCCCATCTTGGGACGAGCCATGGCTGGGATTCGAACCCATGACCCTCTGGACATGCTCATTTTCCACTTAATGACTCGCGCTTTAACCACTGAGCCACAGGGACACCTGATATTTGTAGGGAAATTAAGCCTTATGAAGTTCACTTTTGTTCCTCCTTGACCAGATCCAGCTTGAACACCTCTCTGCCGCTTCTGCCATTGCTTTCAGGGCTCTGGTTTTTTCCTTCCCTGCAACTGAGAGCTGTTTCATGAGGCTGTATGCAGACGTTCCTACAAACCCCCTAGCTCCAATTTCTGCAGTGAGGACTTTGACCTGATAGCCTTCTCTCCTCAGGCTGTTTGCCAGATCAGCATACTTTTCAGTCTTGTAGATTTGAGCTGCCTCCATTCTGTTCTCATATGGCACCGTGAGCTCGATCATGATCAGCTGCTTGGTTGACTTAGAGTGGACTACTATGTCTGGTCTCATGCTACTCTTGCTGATGATCTCTGGGTGACTCTTCCATTCTGGGAGGTCTGCAGTGCACTCCCAGTCATCTGCCCCGTCCAGCAGACTCTGCCTGCATGTTTCGAGTGGCACTGTTGTTCTTGGCCATGATTTACTGCCTCCTGCCGTGAAGAATGTTGCGGGTGCTTTTGGAGTCCTGATTTTCCCTTTTGTGGTGTTGGTACTAGCCCAGACTACTTGTACAATTTCTTTGAGCACTTGGTTGCGCCTCCATGTGTACCTTCCTTGAGCCAGGGCTACTTTACATGAGCTTAGGACATGCTCCACTGTTTGTTTTTCATGGCAGAGGGGGCATGCAGGATCGTCTGTTTTCCCCCACTTCACCAGGTTTGCATTTGAGGGCAGAAGGTCATATGCAGATCTGAGAATGAAGCTGATCCTGAGAGGGGCCATGTGCCAAATGTCATTCCAAGTGAGACTTCTTTGGAGTGCATTCTCCCACGTTGTCCATTGCCCTTGCTGGCTCTGCTGGACTGCTTTTTGGAGTCTTTTTTGGTCTTCTTCTTTTCTCATCTCCTGAATCATCATGTCTCTTTTGGCTTTTCCTTTGGCCTTTGACCACCATTCAGTTTTGGTCACCCCCAGTCCCTGTCTGTTGGTCTGTGTGTGTCCTGTTATTTCTCTGATCTTGAGACTTTCTTTTGCAGAATCCATCGCCTCTTGAACTTTCCATTTTCTGCCTGTCTTCAGCTGGGGCTTAATTGCTTCTACCACCTTGTCTCCTGAGTCCTCCAGCATGCTTTGAAGTCTGATCTTCCCTGCTTTGTATTCCTCCAGGATGGATTTCAGGGGTAGTTTCAGCTTTGCTTGGCGACAGTACAGCGCTATGTCAGTCAGACAGGGTGGGACACCAAGCCATTTCCTTGTGAACTTGTTGATTTTGGCTTCCATTGCCTCCACTATGCTGGTGCAGATGTCGTATATCATCAGAGGCCATAGCAGCTTTGGTATCAGCATGAACTGCAGACACCAGACCTTGTATTTGCCAGGGAGCCCACACTGGTCAATGGTCTCCAAGCCTTCCTCCGCCATCTGCTTGGTTTCTTTTGCTCTTTGTGTGTCTTTCAGCGTATCATCATACCATCTTCCAAGGCTCTTGACTGGTTCTTCTGTGACTGTTGGAATGGCCTGGTTGGCAACACTGAAGACCACAGATCCGGCCACTTTTCCTTTCCTCAGTGAGAGACTCCGTGATTTCTTTGGCTTGAACTTCATTCTGGATGAGGCAACTATGTCGTCCAGCCTCTCCAGCACATGACGTGTCTCGTCTTCTCTGGATGAAATCACTGTAGTGTCATCCATGAAGGCCTTGAGAGGAGGCATCTTGTATCCATCGCCAAGGTCTGTTTGTCTCGCGTTGTTTGTTGCTGCTTTCAAGATGAGTTCCATTGCCAGCACGAACAGTATTGGGGAAATTGCACAGCCCATTGCAATACCCACTTCCAAGTTGATCCAGTCTGTTGTGTACTCCTTGGTAGAGAACTGCATTGAGAAGCCATTGAAGTACTTCTTGAGCATGTCGCGGATGTTCTTTGGCACATGGTACATCTCAAGAGCCAACTGTATCATCTCATGGGGCACAGATCCATATGCGTTTGCCAGATCAAGCCACACTACGTCCAGGTCTCTCTTTTCTGTTTTTGCTTTTTGGATTGCGTCCCAGATCATTGTGGCGTGTTCTACACAGCCCGCCACGCCTGGGATGCCACCTTTCTGGACTGACACATCCAAGTACTTGTTTTCCATCAGGTACTTGGTCAGCCTTGCTGCCATGACAGAGAAGAAGATTTTCCCTTCGACGTTCAGTAGTGATATTGGCCTGAACTGGCTAATGTCACTTGAGTTTTGCTCTTTGGGGATGTACACACCATCTGCCGTCATCCACTGGCCGCTGATCTTCTGGTTTCTCCAAGCCGATCGCAGCAGCCTGTGGAGCCACTCCAGCACCTTGGGACATTTCTTGTAAAGCTGGTAGGTATTCCGTTTGGCCCTGGTGATGATTTGGCTCTGGCTTTGTCGACCACCTTCTTGATTTCCGCCAACGTTGGAGGCTTGCCATTGAACTGTTCCTCAGGGTTGGTTGGCCACACCAGACCTTGAATGTCGAGTGGTGCTTTGCTCTGTGGGTCAGAGTATGTTTTCCTCAGATGCTGCTCAAGAACTCCTTTGTTCACACTTAGGGTCCCAGATTTTGGCTGCTCAAACAGTGTTCTGGCAAACTGGAAGGGGTCTCTGAAGAAGCGCTCTTGTGTCTTCTTCTTTTTGCTCTTCCTCTTCCTCGCAGATTCCGCTTTGCTGAGGGCACTGTGTTTTTCTTTCAGGTCTTTCCACAGTTTTTCCAAGCCTTGTTTTTCAGCTGGCAGTGCGGTCTTCATTTGCATCTTGAGGTTTTTCTTTTGGACCCTGATCTTGTCCATCTTTTCTTGGCGTCTGGATTTCTTTGGAGGTGTTTTCTCTTTGGGTAGTTTTGCTCCATAGGCGTCTCTACATGTGGCATACACAATGTCCCCATATGTGGCTAGTTTGTGTTCCAGGGTGCTTTTCCCTATCAGTGCATCGAGTCTTTGGACGATTTTTGCATCCAGTTTCTCCCAATCTTCAGTTTCGTTTGCTCGTGGCAGGTTGAGTTTCAGGCGCCTGGCATCGAGGGCCTGTGCAAATTCCTCATCCGAACCAACAGCGTGGATGTCCTTGGCACTGTGGTTTAAATCCTGGCCTTGGTCTTCCGACGTCTTATCTGCTGATGCAGTGCGCTCCTGCTCATTCAGATGAGTCTTCACACATCCCATCTTTGTTCTGTGGATCTTCATGCCACGGGTGGTAGCGAAACGCTTTCCACAGACACATGGATATTCCATTTGGTCCATGTTCATAGTCCGTTTGGGATTTGCAGTCATGATTGGTTGAGCACCGATGGATTCATCATTCTCTCCCCCTTTCGGTGAATCCTGGGAGCATCTTTTCCTTTTATTTTTAGTAGCCACATGTTTAAGGCAAAGTGGGGAGCCAGCCCACAGAGCCCTTGGTTCTGGTCTTTCCCAGTGTCCTCCGGTCTTTCCCGGACGTCCTCCGGCCTATTCCCGGAAGTCAATGGTTTACCCATGCATCAGTAGAAAGAAACTCGTGGAGAGCGTGGCAGCAGAGAGTCCTCAGAAGAGAAGCCCCCTTCAAGCAAGTGTTTCGGCCCTTATCTCCTGACACTCTAGGGGGGTTGGGCCACACCCGGTTCATGACTCCGGATGTCCCTCTGCTGCCCCTTTTTTTTCCCATCTTGGGACGAGCCATGGCTGGGATTCGAACCCATGACCCTCTGGACATGCTCATTTTCCACTTAATGACTCGCGCTTTAACCACTGAGCCACAGGGACACCTGATATTTGTAGGGAAATTAAGCCTTATGAAGTTCACTTTTGTTCCTCCTTGACCAGATCCAGCTTGAACACCTCTCTGCCGCTTCTGCCATTGCTTTCAGGGCTCTGGTTTTTTCCTTCCCTGCAACTGAGAGCTGTTTCATGAGGCTGTATGCAGACGTTCCTACAAACCCCCTAGCTCCAATTTCTGCAGTGAGGACTTTGACCTGATAGCCTTCTCTCCTCAGGCTGTTTGCCAGATCAGCATACTTTTCAGTCTTGTAGATTTGAGCTGCCTCCATTCTGTTCTCATATGGCACCGTGAGCTCGATCATGATCAGCTGCTTGGTTGACTTAGAGTGGACTACTATGTCTGGTCTCATGCTACTCTTGCTGATGATCTCTGGGTGACTCTTCCATTCTGGGAGGTCTGCAGTGCACTCCCAGTCATCTGCCCCGTCCAGCAGACTCTGCCTGCATGTTTCGAGTGGCACTGTTGTTCTTGGCCATGATTTACTGCCTCCTGCCGTGAAGAATGTTGCGGGTGCTTTTGGAGTCCTGATTTTCCCTTTTGTGGTGTTGGTACTAGCCCAGACTACTTGTACAATTTCTTTGAGCACTTGGTTGCGCCTCCATGTGTACCTTCCTTGAGCCAGGGCTACTTTACATGAGCTTAGGACATGCTCCACTGTTTGTTTTTCATGGCAGAGGGGGCATGCAGGATCGTCTGTTTTCCCCCACTTCACCAGGTTTGCATTTGAGGGCAGAAGGTCATATGCAGATCTGAGAATGAAGCTGATCCTGAGAGGGGCCATGTGCCAAATGTCATTCCAAGTGAGACTTCTTTGGAGTGCATTCTCCCACGTTGTCCATTGCCCTTGCTGGCTCTGCTGGACTGCTTTTTGGAGTCTTTTTTGGTCTTCTTCTTTTCTCATCTCCTGAATCATCATGTCTCTTTTGGCTTTTCCTTTGGCCTTTGACCACCATTCAGTTTTGGTCACCCCCAGTCCCTGTCTGTTGGTCTGTGTGTGTCCTGTTATTTCTCTGATCTTGAGACTTTCTTTTGCAGAATCCATCGCCTCTTGAACTTTCCATTTTCTGCCTGTCTTCAGCTGGGGCTTAATTGCTTCTACCACCTTGTCTCCTGAGTCCTCCAGCATGCTTTGAAGTCTGATCTTCCCTGCTTTGTATTCCTCCAGGATGGATTTCAGGGGTAGTTTCAGCTTTGCTTGGCGACAGTACAGCGCTATGTCAGTCAGACAGGGTGGGACACCAAGCCATTTCCTTGTGAACTTGTTGATTTTGGCTTCCATTGCCTCCACTATGCTGGTGCAGATGTCGTATATCATCAGAGGCCATAGCAGCTTTGGTATCAGCATGAACTGCAGACACCAGACCTTGTATTTGCCAGGGAGCCCACACTGGTCAATGGTCTCCAAGCCTTCCTCCGCCATCTGCTTGGTTTCTTTTGCTCTTTGTGTGTCTTTCAGCGTATCATCATACCATCTTCCAAGGCTCTTGACTGGTTCTTCTGTGACTGTTGGAATGGCCTGGTTGGCAACACTGAAGACCACAGATCCGGCCACTTTTCCTTTCCTCAGTGAGAGACTCCGTGATTTCTTTGGCTTGAACTTCATTCTGGATGAGGCAACTATGTCGTCCAGCCTCTCCAGCACATGACGTGTCTCGTCTTCTCTGGATGAAATCACTGTAGTGTCATCCATGAAGGCCTTGAGAGGAGGCATCTTGTATCCATCGCCAAGGTCTGTTTGTCTCGCGTTGTTTGTTGCTGCTTTCAAGATGAGTTCCATTGCCAGCACGAACAGTATTGGGGAAATTGCACAGCCCATTGCAATACCCACTTCCAAGTTGATCCAGTCTGTTGTGTACTCCTTGGTAGAGAACTGCATTGAGAAGCCATTGAAGTACTTCTTGAGCATGTCGCGGATGTTCTTTGGCACATGGTACATCTCAAGAGCCAACTGTATCATCTCATGGGGCACAGATCCATATGCGTTTGCCAGATCAAGCCACACTACGTCCAGGTCTCTCTTTTCTGTTTTTGCTTTTTGGATTGCGTCCCAGATCATTGTGGCGTGTTCTACACAGCCCGCCACGCCTGGGATGCCACCTTTCTGGACTGACACATCCAAGTACTTGTTTTCCATCAGGTACTTGGTCAGCCTTGCTGCCATGACAGAGAAGAAGATTTTCCCTTCGACGTTCAGTAGTGATATTGGCCTGAACTGGCTAATGTCACTTGAGTTTTGCTCTTTGGGGATGTACACACCATCTGCCGTCATCCACTGGCCGCTGATCTTCTGGTTTCTCCAAGCCGATCGCAGCAGCCTGTGGAGCCACTCCAGCACCTTGGGACATTTCTTGTAAAGCTGGTAGGGTATTCCGTTTGGCCCTGGTGATGATTTGGCTCTGGCTTTGTCGACCACCTTCTTGATTTCCGCCAACGTTGGAGGCTTGCCATTGAACTGTTCCTCAGGGTTGGTTGGCCACACCAGACCTTGAATGTCGAGTGGTGCTTTGCTCTGTGGGTCAGAGTATGTTTTCCTCAGATGCTGCTCAAGAACTCCTTTGTTCACACTTAGGGTCCCAGATTTTGGCTGCTCAAACAGTGTTCTGGCAAACTGGAAGGGGTCTCTGAAGAAGCGCTCTTGTGTCTTCTTCTTTTTGCTCTTCCTCTTCCTCGCAGATTCCGCTTTGCTGAGGGCACTGTGTTTTTCTTTCAGGTCTTTCCACAGTTTTTCCAAGCCTTGTTTTTCAGCTGGCAGTGCGGTCTTCATTTGCATCTTGAGGTTTTTCTTTTGGACCCTGATCTTGTCCATCTTTTCTTGGCGTCTGGATTTCTTTGGAGGTGTTTTCTCTTTGGGTAGTTTTGCTCCATAGGCGTCTCTACATGTGGCATACACAATGTCCCCATATGTGGCTAGTTTGTGTTCCAGGGTGCTTTTCCCTATCAGTGCATCGAGTCTTTGGACGATTTTTGCATCCAGTTTCTCCCAATCTTCAGTTTCGTTTGCTCGTGGCAGGTTGAGTTTCAGGCGCCTGGCATCGAGGGCCTGTGCAAATTCCTCATCCGAACCAACAGCGTGGATGTCCTTGGCACTGTGGTTTAAATCCTGGCCTTGGTCTTCCGACGTCTTATCTGCTGATGCAGTGCGCTCCTGCTCATTCAGATGAGTCTTCACACATCCCATCTTTGTTCTGTGGATCTTCATGCCACGGGTGGTAGCGAAACGCTTTCCACAGACACATGGATATTCCATTTGGTCCATGTTCATAGTCCGTTTGGGATTTGCAGTCATGATTGGTTGAGCACCGATGGATTCATCATTCTCTCCCCCTTTCGGTGAATCCTGGGAGCATCTTTTCCTTTTATTTTTAGTAGCCACATGTTTAAGGCAAAGTGGGGAGCCAGCCCACAGAGCCCTTGGTTCTGGTCTTTCCCAGTGTCCTCCGGTCTTTCCCGGACGTCCTCCGGCCTATTCCCGGAAGTCAATGGTTTACCCATGCATCAGTAGAAAGAAACTCGTGGAGAGCGTGGCAGCAGAGAGTCCTCAGAAGAGAAGCCCCCTTCAAGCAAGTGTTTCGGCCCTTATCTCCTGACACTCTAGGGGGGTTGGGCCACACCCGGTTCATGACTCCGGATGTCCCTCTGCTGCCCCTTTTTTTTCCCATCTTGGGACGAGCCATGGCTGGGATTCGAACCCATGACCCTCTGGACATGCTCATTTTCCACTTAATGACTCGCGCTTTAACCACTGAGCCACAGGGACACCTGATATTTGTAGGGAAATTAAGCCTTATGAAGTTCACTTTTGTTCCTCCTTGACCAGATCCAGCTTGAACACCTCTCTGCCGCTTCTGCCATTGCTTTCAGGGCTCTGGTTTTTTCCTTCCCTGCAACTGAGAGCTGTTTCATGAGGCTGTATGCAGACGTTCCTACAAACCCCCTAGCTCCAATTTCTGCAGTGAGGACTTTGACCTGATAGCCTTCTCTCCTCAGGCTGTTTGCCAGATCAGCATACTTTTCAGTCTTGTAGATTTGAGCTGCCTCCATTCTGTTCTCATATGGCACCGTGAGCTCGATCATGATCAGCTGCTTGGTTGACTTAGAGTGGACTACTATGTCTGGTCTCATGCTACTCTTGCTGATGATCTCTGGGTGACTCTTCCATTCTGGGAGGTCTGCAGTGCACTCCCAGTCATCTGCCCCGTCCAGCAGACTCTGCCTGCATGTTTCGAGTGGCACTGTTGTTCTTGGCCATGATTTACTGCCTCCTGCCGTGAAGAATGTTGCGGGTGCTTTTGGAGTCCTGATTTTCCCTTTTGTGGTGTTGGTACTAGCCCAGACTACTTGTACAATTTCTTTGAGCACTTGGTTGCGCCTCCATGTGTACCTTCCTTGAGCCAGGGCTACTTTACATGAGCTTAGGACATGCTCCACTGTTTGTTTTTCATGGCAGAGGGGGCATGCAGGATCGTCTGTTTTCCCCCACTTCACCAGGTTTGCATTTGAGGGCAGAAGGTCATATGCAGATCTGAGAATGAAGCTGATCCTGAGAGGGGCCATGTGCCAAATGTCATTCCAAGTGAGACTTCTTTGGAGTGCATTCTTCCACGTTGTCCATTGCCCTTGCTGGCTCTGCTGGACTGCTTTTTGGAGTCTTTTTTGGTCTTCTTCTTTTCTCATCTCCTGAATCATCATGTCTCTTTTGGCTTTTCCTTTGGCCTTTGACCACCATTCAGTTTTGGTCACCCCCAGTCCCTGTCTGTTGGTCTGTGTGTGTCCTGTTATTTCTCTGATCTTGAGACTTTCTTTTGCAGAATCCATCGCCTCTTGAACTTTCCATTTTCTGCCTGTCTTCAGCTGGGGCTTAATTGCTTCTACCACCTTGTCTCCTGAGTCCTCCAGCATGCTTTGAAGTCTGATCTTCCCTGCTTTGTATTCCTCCAGGATGGATTTCAGGGGTAGTTTCAGCTTTGCTTGGCGACAGTACAGCGCTATGTCAGTCAGACAGGGTGGGACACCAAGCCATTTCCTTGTGAACTTGTTGATTTTGGCTTCCATTGCCTCCACTATGCTGGTGCAGATGTCGTATATCATCAGAGGCCATAGCAGCTTTGGTATCAGCATGAACTGCAGACACCAGACCTTGTATTTGCCAGGGAGCCCACACTGGTCAATGGTCTCCAAGCCTTCCTCCGCCATCTGCTTGGTTTCTTTTGCTCTTTGTGTGTCTTTCAGCGTATCATCATACCATCTTCCAAGGCTCTTGACTGGTTCTTCTGTGACTGTTGGAATGGCCTGGTTGGCAACACTGAAGACCACAGATCCGGCCACTTTTCCTTTCCTCAGTGAGAGACTCCGTGATTTCTTTGGCTTGAACTTCATTCTGGATGAGGCAACTATGTCGTCCAGCCTCTCCAGCACATGACGTGTCTCGTCTTCTCTGGATGAAATCACTGTAGTGTCATCCATGAAGGCCTTGAGAGGAGGCATCTTGTATCCATCGCCAAGGTCTGTTTGTCTCGCGTTGTTTGTTGCTGCTTTCAAGATGAGTTCCATTGCCAGCACGAACAGTATTGGGGAAATTGCACAGCCCATTGCAATACCCACTTCCAAGTTGATCCAGTCTGTTGTGTACTCCTTGGTAGAGAACTGCATTGAGAAGCCATTGAAGTACTTCTTGAGCATGTCGCGGATGTTCTTTGGCACATGGTACATCTCAAGAGCCAACTGTATCATCTCATGGGGCACAGATCCATATGCGTTTGCCAGATCAAGCCACACTACGTCCAGGTCTCTCTTTTCTGTTTTTGCTTTTTGGATTGCGTCCCAGATCATTGTGGCGTGTTCTACACAGCCCGCCACGCCTGGGATGCCACCTTTCTGGACTGACACATCCAAGTACTTGTTTTCCATCAGGTACTTGGTCAGCCTTGCTGCCATGACAGAGAAGAAGATTTTCCCTTCGACGTTCAGTAGTGATATTGGCCTGAACTGGCTAATGTCACTTGAGTTTTGCTCTTTGGGGATGTACACACCATCTGCCGTCATCCACTGGCCGCTGATCTTCTGGTTTCTCCAAGCCGATCGCAGCAGCCTGTGGAGCCACTCCAGCACCTTGGGACATTTCTTGTAAAGCTGGTAGGGTATTCCGTTTGGCCCTGGTGATGATTTGGCTCTGGCTTTGTCGACCACCTTCTTGATTTCCGCCAACGTTGGAGGCTTGCCATTGAACTGTTCCTCAGGGTTGGTTGGCCACACCAGACCTTGAATGTCGAGTGGTGCTTTGCTCTGTGGGTCAGAGTATGTTTTCCTCAGATGCTGCTCAAGAACTCCTTTGTTCACACTTAGGGTCCCAGATTTTGGCTGCTCAAACAGTGTTCTGGCAAACTGGAAGGGGTCTCTGAAGAAGCGCTCTTGTGTCTTCTTCTTTTTGCTCTTCCTCTTCCTCGCAGATTCCGCTTTGCTGAGGGCACTGTGTTTTTCTTTCAGGTCTTTCCACAGTTTTTCCAAGCCTTGTTTTTCAGCTGGCAGTGCGGTCTTCATTTGCATCTTGAGGTTTTTCTTTTG
The DNA here is from genome assembly GCA_033310375.1 of Conus canariensis. Taxonomy (NCBI): domain Eukaryota; kingdom Metazoa; phylum Mollusca; class Gastropoda; order Neogastropoda; family Conidae; genus Conus; species Conus canariensis. Next base: position 20,622 of record JAMYXO010001583.1, read on the forward strand.
GACCCTGATCTTGTCCATCTTTTCTTGGCGTCTGGATTTCTTTGGAGGTGTTTTCTCTTTGGGTAGTTTTGCTCCATAGGCGTCTCTACATGTGGCATACACAATGTCCCCATATGTGGCTAGTTTGTGTTCCAGGGTGCTTTTCCCTATCAGTGCATCGAGTCTTTGGACGATTTTTGCATCCAGTTTCTCCCAATCTTCAGTTTCGTTTGCTCGTGGCAGGTTGAGTTTCAGGCGCCTGGCATCGAGGGCCTGTGCAAATTCCTCATCCGAACCAACAGCGTGGATGTCCTTGGCACTGTGGTTTAAATCCTGGCCTTGGTCTTCCGACGTCTTATCTGCTGATGCAGTGCGCTCCTGCTCATTCAGATGAGTCTTCACACATCCCATCTTTGTTCTGTGGATCTTCATGCCACGGGTGGTAGCGAAACGCTTTCCACAGACACATGGATATTCCATTTGGTCCATGTTCATAGTCCGTTTGGGATTTGCAGTCATGATTGGTTGAGCACCGATGGATTCATCATTCTCTCCCCCTTTCGGTGAATCCTGGGAGCATCTTTTCCTTTTATTTTTAGTAGCCACATGTTTAAGGCAAAGTGGGGAGCCAGCCCACAGAGCCCTTGGTTCTGGTCTTTCCCAGTGTCCTCCGGTCTTTCCCGGACGTCCTCCGGCCTATTCCCGGAAGTCAATGGTTTACCCATGCATCAGTAGAAAGAAACTCGTGGAGAGCGTGGCAGCAGAGAGTCCTCAGAAGAGAAGCCCCCTTCAAGCAAGTGTTTCGGCCCTTATCTCCTGACACTCTAGGGGGGTTGGGCCACACCCGGTTCATGACTCCGGATGTCCCTCTGCTGCCCCTTTTTTTTCCCATCTTGGGACGAGCCATGGCTGGGATTCGAACCCATGACCCTCTGGACATGCTCATTTTCCACTTAATGACTCGCGCTTTAACCACTGAGCCACAGGGACACCTGATATTTGTAGGGAAATTAAGCCTTATGAAGTTCACTTTTGTTCCTCCTTGACCAGATCCAGCTTGAACACCTCTCTGCCGCTTCTGCCATTGCTTTCAGGGCTCTGGTTTTTTCCTTCCCTGCAACTGAGAGCTGTTTCATGAGGCTGTATGCAGACGTTCCTACAAACCCCCTAGCTCCAATTTCTGCAGTGAGGACTTTGACCTGATAGCCTTCTCTCCTCAGGCTGTTTGCCAGATCAGCATACTTTTCAGTCTTGTAGATTTGAGCTGCCTCCATTCTGTTCTCATATGGCACCGTGAGCTCGATCATGATCAGCTGCTTGGTTGACTTAGAGTGGACTACTATGTCTGGTCTCATGCTACTCTTGCTGATGATCTCTGGGTGACTCTTCCATTCTGGGAGGTCTGCAGTGCACTCCCAGTCATCTGCCCCGTCCAGCAGACTCTGCCTGCATGTTTCGAGTGGCACTGTTGTTCTTGGCCATGATTTACTGCCTCCTGCCGTGAAGAATGTTGCGGGTGCTTTTGGAGTCCTGATTTTCCCTTTTGTGGTGTTGGTACTAGCCCAGACTACTTGTACAATTTCTTTGAGCACTTGGTTGCGCCTCCATGTGTACCTTCCTTGAGCCAGGGCTACTTTACATGAGCTTAGGACATGCTCCACTGTTTGTTTTTCATGGCAGAGGGGGCATGCAGGATCGTCTGTTTTCCCCCACTTCACCAGGTTTGCATTTGAGGGCAGAAGGTCATATGCAGATCTGAGAATGAAGCTGATCCTGAGAGGGGCCATGTGCCAAATGTCATTCCAAGTGAGACTTCTTTGGAGTGCATTCTCCCACGTTGTCCATTGCCCTTGCTGGCTCTGCTGGACTGCTTTTTGGAGTCTTTTTTGGTCTTCTTCTTTTCTCATCTCCTGAATCATCATGTCTCTTTTGGCTTTTCCTTTGGCCTTTGACCACCATTCAGTTTTGGTCACCCCCAGTCCCTGTCTGTTGGTCTGTGTGTGTCCTGTTATTTCTCTGATCTTGAGACTTTCTTTTGCAGAATCCATCGCCTCTTGAACTTTCCATTTTCTGCCTGTCTTCAGCTGGGCTTAATTGCTTCTACCACCTTCCCTCCGGGGGTTGCAACCTTGCCGTGGTCGGAGGGCTTGCGTGGTCCAGTGATCTTTTAGGCTTTGCTGACGGGGGCATCAATACTCGACTAGATGGTTAGTTGTTGTCAATGCTTCTAGGCCTGTATAGCCAAGCTGCTGACTGGCCAAGCATTACGTGGTAGGAATTGATGCCCCTGGTAGGGTCTCCCATGTCAGAAAGGTTAGGAGTGAGGGCCCAGACAAATAGTAACCCACCTTTTTCCTATTCTGTCTTCTGCCTTTCTTAACGGTTCTTTTCTTTCTTCGTCTCCCTTTCAAGCCTTCTTTTGCACACTCTTTTTCTCTCTGTGGTCTTCTTAAGATCCGCCGTGTTTGCCGTGCGGTGCGACCTGTGACGGAGGGGGATGAGATCCTGGTGATTGAGAGGGCCAACGCCCTCAACACATCACTTTGGCTCGGACCTCTCCTAGACAGGAGGTACACTCTGGCCTGGGTGTATCAATCGGCTTCCCCTTCGTGGGGCTGGGTCAAGACAGGCAGTTCTCCGACTGGCCAAGGTAACCCCTGCAGTGCTCAGCTCTCTGTTCCCGGGAGTTGGGCATGATCAGGGGGGATAGGGTCAGTAGGCTTCTGTTTGTCGTATATCTCTCCTGAAGCCTGGAAGGGGTCAAGACAATGAGTTCTTGGCCCTGGCCCCTTAGTTGGACTCCATGGTGGGTGGGTAAGGGAGAGACGAAATTTCTAAACATAATCATGGCTTTATCCAAAATCACACCCCCCATAAAAAAGAGGAAGGCAGTGGACCCCATTTCTGGTCATAACGATTCCGACAGTGACTCGGATGTGGAGACGAGACAGATGACAGGTTTTTGGGCTTCCTGGCTTGTGGTTGAAGGGACAGAGCAGGAAAAGCCTATTTCTGCTCTGAGTCCTTTTGCTATTCAGAAGGGCTTTCAGGGTCTAGCAGGTGACCCTCAGTCAGTGAAAAGGCTACGGAATGGCACTTTCCTCGTCCAGTGCAGATCAAAGAGGCAATCGGAGCAGCTGCTGAGGGCAACAAAACTTGTGGACAGAGAGATCCGGGTGACCCCCCATAAGCAGTTAAATTCGACCAAAGGGGTTATTCGGTGCCCGGATTTGAAAGGTGTCTCGGAAGCGGAGATCAAGACAGAACTTGCGTCCCAAGGTGTGACAGAGGTACATAGGGTGACAGTCAAAAAAGGTGCAGAAAGAGTGCCCACCAACACCCTCTTTCTGACATTCTGCAACCCTGTGCTGCCTCCGGTCATTAAAGTCGGATACTTAAATGTACGTGTCCAACTGTATGTCCCATCCCCGTTGAGGTGTTTCAAATGCCAGAAGTTTGGACATGTCAGAGACCGCTGTTCTGGGCAGGAGGTGTGTGGTGTTTGTTGCAAGGCAACCCATGATGGGCCGTGTAAAGACCCGGCTCATTGTGCGAACTGCGGTGGCGACCACCCCTCCTCTTCACGCAACTGCCCTGTTTGGGTTCAGGAGTCCACCATCCAAAGAGTGAAGACTGAAAAGAAAATTTCGTTTTTTGAGGCCCGCAAACAGGTTGTTGGCAGTCAGACGTCAACAGTGTCTTCTTATGCTTCCGTTACAAAGAAAGTTTCCACCCGTTCAGTCTGCTGCCAGACTGACAATTTTACTTTCACCAAGACATTGCAAGAAAGACCGTTAAGCTTTGGTGGAAGCAAGTCCACCGCCTCCCAACCCAAAGTGGGTGCCCCTGGTGGAGGCAAAAAATCCGCCACCCCTCAGACTGCCCAGCAGTCTACTCCATCTGCTGCTGGGCAGATGAAAAAGCCAGGCCTCCCGCCTCGAACTTCCTCGAGCAGTGCCCGTGCGGGCAAGGGAGTTCAACCAAGTGTGGAGATGGTGGAGATGAGGAAGAAACCTCCACCATCTCCAAAATCCAGACCTTCTTCACCTGTGGGCAAGTCTGCCAGCAGGTCTGAAGACCCAAACAGTCCAATGAAACTAAGCAATAAATTTGCTCCACTGAACGCAGACGATGACGAGGAGATGACCTGACTTCTCTCCTGTTCATCCTCTGCACCATGGATAGTAGTAAACTAATCCATTGGAATATCCGTGGCCTAAATTCAAATTTTGAGGAGCTGCAACTTCTGTGTCAAACTGTAAAACCTTCCGTCGTGGCTCTTCAGGAAACTAAAATTCAAAGCCAGAAGACCTTCACTCTATCTGGCTTTAATATTCTTTCTAAACCTGCACAACCATCCACATTGGGACTGTCAGGCGGTGTTGCCCTTCTTTTACACAAAACTTTGCTGTTTAGTCCTGTCGCTCTGACTACCTCCCTTCAGGCTGTAGCTGCGAGAGTCACTGTCCACAGGACTGTTACAATCTGCTCACTGTATCTGCCACCTTCTGTCCCGGTTTGTCGTCAGGACCTTGTCAGTCTGATCGAAGAACTTCCTCGACCTTTTTTGCTGTTGGGTGACTTTAATGGTCACAATCCTCTTTGGGGTAGTGTCAGTTCGTCATCCAGAGGTCTGCTTCTTGAGGATGTCCTTTCAGACTTTGATTTGTGTTGTCTGAACGATGGAGCTCCAACTTACCTCCACTCTTCCACAGGTTCACTTTCGTGCTTAGATTTGTCGATTTGTGACCCCTCGCTGGTCCTGGACTATGAGTGGTCTGTCCATGACGATCTGCACGGAAGTGACCATTTCCCTGTTCTTTTAAAACCCTTATTAACTGAAAACATCTCTGTCTCACAACATCTTAATTATAAGAAGGCCAACTGGAATCTTTTTGCCACCAATATTTTGAAAGAATTCCAGGAAGTTGATTTTCTTCAGAGTCCAGACCCAGCTGAATCTCTGACTAACACTGTGATAAAGTGTGCTAAAACCTGTATTCCAATGTCTTCCAATAAACTCCAAATGCCCAAAACACCCTGGTTTAATTTAGACTGCCAACAAATTTCAAAAGTTCGCAAACGGGCTCAGCGTCGGGTATACCAACGACCTTCAGGTTCCAACGCTCGAGCCCATCAGAAACTCCGCGCCAAATCGAGGCACACTTTCAAAATCAGTAAACGTCAGTCTTGGAGAAACTTTTGCTCCGGGCTGACATCAAAAACTTCAAAGAAAAAAGTCTGGAACATCATCAGAAAAATCAAAGGGAAAAACACCAACCCCTCCATTCATCACTTGAAATTTGCCGATGCTCTGATCACTGACAAAGAAGCTGTTGCCAATCTGTTGGCCTCCACCATCCAACAGAACTCCTCATCTTCAAATAAATCTGCAGCCTTTTTAAAAAACAAACAACTCAGAGAGAAATCTTTATACAATTTCACATCAGACAACTCTGAAGCCTACAATCTCCCTTTTTCAATCAATGAACTGAAAACAGCTTTACAAACCTGCACTGATTCTGCCCCTGGTCTGGATGATATTCATTATCAGGTTTTGAAGCATTTTCCAGAAAGCTGTCTCCAGACTGTTCTTAAAGTATACAACCATATCTGGACCACAGGGTACTTTCCGCCCTCCTGGCGGAAAGCCCTGATCATTCCAATTCCAAAGCCTGCAAAGGACCTTACCAACCCTTCCAACTATCGTCCGATAGCTCTGACTAGCTGCCTCTGTAAGTTGATGGAAAAGATGGTCAACTCCCGTCTGATGTGGAAGCTGGAAACCGATGGCCTTTTGGCCAGTGAACAGTGCGGTTTCCGGAAATACCACTCGACAGTTGACCATCTAATCCGTCTGGAAACCACCATCCGCAATGCCTTTGTCAATAAACAGCATGTGGTCGCTATCTTTTTCGACCTCGAAAAAGCGTATGATACCACATGGAAATCAGGAATTCTTCTGGACCTGCACAGACTTGGTTTCCGTGGTCACCTGCCTCTGTTCATACAGAACTTTTTGGCTGATCGACAGTTCCAGGTGCGTGTTGGCACCACACTCTCTGACATCCATGGGCAGGAGTTGGGTGTCCCTCAAGGGAGCATCCTTTCTCCTGCTCTTTTCAGCATTAAAATCAACGACATTGTGAAATCGGTAAGCCAGGGCTCTGAGTCCTCTCTGTTCGTTGACGACTTTGCGCTGTACGCAGTTGGAGCTTCTTACCCCAGCGTACAGCGTCGACTCCAACTTTGTGTCAACAAGATCCAGCAGTGGGCCGAGGAAAACGGGTTTACCTTCTCACGTACCAAAACTCAGTCAATCCATTTTCACAATTTTCGTCAATTTTTTGCTGATCCTGAAATTCGTCTGGACAAGTCCACCATTCCAGCTGTAAAAGAAGCCAAATTCCTTGGAGTTATTTTTGATCAAAAACTCAACTTTCTCAGCCACATTAAAAATCTCAAAACCTCTTGCCAGAAAGCTCTGAATATTCTGCGGGTCGTAGCACACACTGACTGGGGCGCTGATAAGAAAACTTTGCTGCATCTCTACAGAGCCCTGGTCCGCTCCAAACTGGACTATGGTTGTGCTGAAACTCTTGGACCCTATCCACCATCAAGGGCTTCGTCTCTGTCTTGGAGCATTCCGCACCACCCCTGTGTACAGCCTGTACGCAGAGGCAGGTGAACCCTCACTGTCCAACCGCAGGCTGAAAATGTCTCTAAATTACTATATCAGACTGTTCTCAGAACCACAGAATCCTGCCTATGACTGTGTCTTTGACCCCCAGTTTCAAAACAAATTCGAAAACAACCCTAACTGTATTCCGCCGTTTGGTGTTCGTATGCAGCCTCACGCGCGGAATGCAGGTCTAGACCTAGGAGTTGTGTCTGATTTTTCCAAGTTTCCGGATCAGCCTCCGTGGACCTTTTTCACACCAGAGATTCGTTTTGATCTTGCAGCTTTTCGTAAAGAGTCCACCAGCTCTCAGGCATACAAGGCATTGTATGCTGACCTCTGTTCAAAATTTCCATCCTGTCAGAAAATTTTCACTGACGGTTCCAAGTCTGAGGATGGAGTGGCCTGTGCAGCCTATTGCCCTGGTGCTCCTTCTCAGATACTGTTAAAACATATACCTCCAGATGCCTCTGTCTATTCTGCTGAACTTACTGCTCTGGTTCTGGCATTGAAAATAATTTCACAATCTACCAAGAGGGACTTTCTGGTTCTGTCGGATTCGCTGTCAGCTTTGGAGGCCATAGCTGGCCGCAACCTTCAGCATCCAGAACTTTTACATTTCTTTGAGCGTTTTAGCAAGTTGAAAGCGGATGGTTACAACATTATTCTAGCTTGGGTTCCTGGTCATGTTGGCATCGGAGGGAACGAAATGGTTGATCGTTTAGCCAAGAATGCCACAAGAGAGAAATTGTCCAATATTTATATCCCTTGCTCAGATCTGAAACCCAAAATTAACGATTATGTGAGAGACCTCTGGCAGGAGGATTGGAACACACAGACGGATAACAAACTCTTTCAGATCCGTCCAAACCTTAAGGAGTTCCTCCCATCTACGTCTGGTGGTCATAAAGAAGAAACAGTTCTGTGCCGGCTGCACACCGGCCATTCGTATTTTACCCATTCGTACCTTTTAAAGAATGAGGAAGCGCCGTGGTGTATTCCATGTCATGTGCCACTCACAATGAAACATATTCTTTTAGAGTGTTGGGACTTGCACGATGTGAGACACAAACATTTTACAGCAGAGTCCATGAAAATCCTGTTCAGAGATGTCCCGCCTGACGTGATCTTTGAGTTTTTGAGAGAGATTAACATTTTTCATCTGATTTAAGATTTTTACGGATGAAAGATTTTTAATGAAGTTTCTGGTGCGTTTCTAGACGATGTCATTTAAAGAGATGTGTGAAAGGTGTTTTTTTTTTTTTTTTAAATGACTTGAGTTGATTTTAACGTGGTGACAGCCCTGATGTGGCCCCTTGCGGTCGGCTGGGCTATAAGCAACATTATCTTATCTTATCTTTCCCATCGCCAAGGTCTGTTTGTCTCGCGTGTTTGTTTGCTGCTTTCAAGATGAGTTCCATTGCCAGCACGAACAGTATTGGGGAAATTGCACAGCCCATTGCA
>JAMYXO010001584.1:0-2500 GCA_033310375.1 Conus canariensis
CCTCCGAACGCCCTTTAGTATGAAGAATTCTGGAGCAACACTCAAGAGGGACATGAGAAAACGATTGGGCAACATAAAAGGTGTCATGTACTACTGGGATGACATCCTGGTCCATTCCAAAACATGGACAGAACACCTGGAAATTCTTCGGAAGCTGTTCAAACGGCTGTCTTCTGCCAACTTGACTGAGACCCAGCAAGTGTGTTATTGACGCAGATGATATTGACTTCATTGGTCACCATCTCCAGGAAGGAATGAAAGGGGTACTCAAGGACAACGTGACAAAAATTCTAGAAGCACCTCGTCCCCAGACAAAAAAACAACTGCAGTCCTTTCTCAGCTTAGTGGGGTTCTACAGAGAATACATGCCTCACTTTGCAACTGTGACTGCTCCAATGTCGGACCTTCTGCGCAAGGGGAAGCCCAACCAACTGGAGTGGGGAGATGCACAAGACCGAGCCTTCAACACTGTGAAGAACGTTCTGTCCTTGGAACCTGTGCTACGGTTGCCTGACCCTAACAAGATGCTTGTGCTCAGCACGGATGCCTCTGACGAGGGTGTTGGTGCAATCCTCGTGCAGGAACATGACGGGAAGCTGTTCCCAGTCTCGTATGCCAGCAAGAAACTATCCAGGGTGGAGCAGAGGTATGCTGCCATGGAGAAGGAGTGCCTTGCTATTGTGTGGGCAGTTCGAATGTTTGAACTGTTTCTCCAGGGGGTTCACTTTGTGTTGCGTACTGACCGTAAACCTTTATCATTTTTAGAATCTGCCAAGTTTGTGAACAGTAGGGTCATGCGCTGGGCCATGTTCCTTCAGAACTTTGATATGAAGGTTGAATATGTGAAAGACACAGACAATCTGGCTGCGGACTTTTTAAGTCGTGCATGAGTAAATGAGACTTGTACAAGTTGTACACATTGAACTGGGTGTGTGTTGCCAGTTGATCTTTGTTTAAAGTCATTTGACATTTCTTTTTAATTGTAAAAGTATTTTAGAAATTGGGGAAATTAAGTGTGTGTGTGTGTGGTGTGTGTGTGTGTGTGTGTGTGTGTGTGTGTGTGTGGGGTTATGTTACAATTTAAAAGGGAGACAGGAGAGGGGGAACTTTTGTGAAAGACGTCATAGCATTAATGATGCGTTGCAAGCCTCCTTTTAGTTATCGCTTTTAGATCTTTGTATTTCCGGTCAGTGTAGTGCTATTGTTGATGTGTTTAAAACGTTTGGAAAGTGAGTGTATGCCTAATTGTTCAGTATTGTTTTTGGATCGATTGATAAGGCGATTGGAATATTCAAGATTATGTTAGAATGCTCTCCTGGTTTCCGTAAGCTGCTAGTGCATTACCGAAGGTTCGAGAATGTTGTAGAAGCTGACCGAATTACATTTGCATATGGTCGTCGCGATTTCATTGGTCAAATGCAGAATATTCTAGAAAAGAATAATCGAGTATTCTAGAAGAGAATAATCGAGTTTGTTCGAGAATATTCTTTAAATAACATATAAAAGAATGAGAGCTGTGCGACAGGGAGAGAGAGAGAGAGAGAGAGAGAGAGAGAGAGATTTGTTGAAGAGGTCTAGTCTAGAAGTGTTCGAGTCTTCATTGAGTTTGAGTCTAGTCGACGAGAAGCTGCCATTAGTAGAATATTCACTGCTGCATGTACGATTGAGTTCCTGTCAGTGGTTTGTTTTTGTTCCTATACTCTTCAACGTTTGCAAATAAAAGGATCCTCTTCGTTTCGATACCGCCTGGTGTATTTTGTCGTCTGCAAGCCGAACACCTACGACAGGATCTACAACGAACTCTTACATGCTAGAGTACTGCACTTACCTTGTACTGAGGAAGTCAGCACATTTTAGCAGTGTAACACACACACACACACACACACACACACACACACACACACACACACACACATGCGCGCGCGCGCGCGCGTTCGCTTGCACTCTCTCGTGCTTGGCAGATTTATATTCAAATTCAGAAAATTTAATCATTTAAGGCCATAGCCCCTATAAAAGGGGCAATAACAATATTACAAGAAAATCACTATCAAGGCAGCGTATCACGAGTCCTTACTATTACAAAATACAGTCAATCAAGAAAGCAATGTTTCTCTTAGCTGGAAAGCTTGATATATATATATATATATATATATATATATATATATATATATATATATATATATATATATATATATATAAAGAACTAAACTGCAAATCACACTGTTTTTTCTGATAACATCAGCAAGGAAAAACGAAACGTACATGGCCGATTATAAAGTTTTGTAGGTGTTAGCTGCAAACGGAGATTATATAAGCAGGGCACTGCAGGACAAAATGAACTTCATCTTCGACTGATTCTTTACAAAGGGACAGAGCAATTCATTGTAAATTGCGTTTTTGTAGCGATTAACATGTACCTTAACTTCATCGATTCCAAAACTAAATCTAGCGAAAGTAGATCGTAAGTGCATGTTCATAACACACAAAAGGTAATTCTTAA
>JAMYXO010001584.1:10000-28715 GCA_033310375.1 Conus canariensis
CCATTGCGTTTGTCACCTTACTGACCACTGAGAAATCGGACACATTGACGGATGCATGAATCAGTTCACTCGTCATTCTGATTGACGTCTCAATCTTTACTACGCATTGACTTCTGAAATTGACCATAAAGAGATTACAATACGTTTTCCTTCATTCTTATAAGAAAGGTAGGTAGTATTTATACCGCTTTTTATTTGATGTGTTTGTAAAAGTGGAATCATACATTGTGAAAAAGAAAACAATATATATATATAATATATATATATATATATATATATATATATATATTGTATATCCTCCCTCCGTGATCGGCATTCACGCATTTTCCACTTTGAGCATCGTGTACGATTAGTGTAAGAGGAGTAAAAGAGGTATACTTGTCCAGTTCGCATTTGAACATGGCTTGGTCACGAAGATTCCAAGCTATCTCTTCATTAGAGAATTTGGACCGTAATCGAACATGCTGGACCATCTGGAAATGCCCTATATCTGAATCTTGCCACATGCAGCTATTGGCAAAGAATCCTGCAGAACCATCTTACAAGGTCAGTGCAGAACCTGATACATCGTTGCACGGCCAGAGACCAACCAAAAGAGATCAAATACGTTACTGGAACTTTTGTATACACAGTGACACTGGACAGTTAATCTGTTTGGCTGTTTATAGCCCTTTTGCTTTGTCAAAAGTCCCCCCTCTCTCTCTCTCTCTCTCTGTCTCTGTCTCTGTCTCTCTCTCTCTCTCTTCTCTCTCTCTCTCTCTCTCTCTCTCTCTCTCTCTCTCTCTCTCTCCGTTTTAACAGATGTGAGATTTGAGTGGTGTCTTGTTTCCTTTAAATAAAGCACAATTGTTATACAGTACAGCCACAAACACACACACACACACACACACACACACACACACACACACACACACACACACACACACACACACGTAGCATCCATGCTGTTTACTGACTGAATCAGAGTCACCAGGTATCCATGAAGTTTAGAATCATGTGGTTAGTTATATTAAGCATCCCCCGATGCCAAGAAAGGAATTTGTCTTGTTTGGATGGAAAATCTGTCTCTGTGTTTATCGTAGATCTTGGTCTACAAAATGCTTAGACGTGATTGAACATTTTGCTAAAATGGCCCAGTCAATTTTATATGGAGAATAAACTGAAGGTGGCTCATGACAATTCAGAGGAGCACCTTGAGCTGTTTGAAATCAAAATGAAGAGCAGCATGACCATGAACATTTTTCGCCAGACCTGAAGCCTGCGGATTTTGTGGTGTGTACCAGAGGTATCAGGGATGACTCAAGACTACTGGGGCGAAAGGATGTTTGCCATGATTAAAAACCTGGGCCACAAAGCGGTCGTCTGTCAACAGACCTTTGGATAGTTTGAGCCCCAGGAAGAAAGTGATTCGCTCAGAGATCCAGTGGTACTTCCCTACCCTGGGTACAAAACCACCTGGAACTTGAGAAGCACCTTCTGAAAATGAAGCAGCTCGTCGACTGGAGATGAAGGGACCTCTTACTCCGAATGGCACCTCATTAGGACCCCCCCCCCCCCCCCCTACTGCCCCCCTCTCCCTGCAGGCTCAGGAAGGATTGATGGTTATCTGTGAGAACAATCTGTTTGTACAGCTCATTCCCCACCCTCTGGTGGCATCCACACAGGTGCAGAATGCTATGCAGTCCTTAGGCACTCACTGCGGCTCCACCATTAGCAAGGAGAAAAATTTGGCAGCTGAATAACAATTTTCTGGTGTTTACACTGCATGTATCATAGGAAGTATTTTTTGTTGTTGTTGATGATGATGATGATGTTGTTGTTGTTGTTTTAAGCCAATCAGTTTTTTTCTCTGTTTTCTTTGTAATTGTGGTATGGTCTGTTGTAACATACGTGTTGTTTACTGACAACATTAGATTTATGTACAATTTAATATACCATTAAAAAAGAAGGAAATCCTCAAGGTTACTGTTATGTGTTGATTTTGAAAAAGCTTTTGATATCATTGACTGGAATCAAAGGCCTTTGGATTTAGAGATAATATTTGTAACTGGATGGAAATGTTGTATAGGAACACTATGGCAACTGTAGTAATAAATGGAGAAGCGTCTGATTGGTTTGAAATCAATAGGGGTTGTAGACAGGGTGATCTTCTCTCACCACATTTATTTTTGTTATGTGTGAACATTTTAGAAAACATGATCAGACAAAATAAAGATACCAAAGAATATTTGAAGAAAATACCAAACATAAAATTGCACGATTTGCGGACGATAGACAAATTTTACAAAATGGAGATCAGTTATCTTTTGAACGAACGATAAAAACATAGAAAAATTTAGAATGATCTCAGATTTGAATATGAATTCTGAGAAGACATAAGCTATTTGGCTAGGATGGGAAAGAAAGTCAACAATATATGTATACATACATACATACATACATACATACATACATACATACATACATACATATATATTGGTGGTGTATAATTCACGGCAGTTGAAAAAGTGACCTTTGGGAGTCACTTAGTTTCTCTTCAATTACTAATTAAAAAAAGGGATATATATTTTATAAAATTACTGCAGGGAACATTTTTTTATGAAAGCATCCAAGTTCTGATGACTTTAGCATCAGTAGTCTTTCACGATAAACCCCTACACTAAGGAGACATTTCATACCCTATATATATCTATATCTGAAAGGCTTTTTCAAAGACCATGTTTTGCTGCATGTGTGAAGTGGAAATGGTCCAGAAGGAAATAATCAGTAGTTTGATTTAGTTTTGATAAAACATTTTTGGAGTTATCAAGTTTATACTTTTTTGTCTCCCAAATGGACCAGCACATTACCTGTCTCCCAGACGTAGAATTTGTCATTATATATATACTAGCAGGGGCACCCGGTGTTGCCCGGGATATGAACATTCTTTGCGATACTCACGTGATGGCAAACATGTATTAATTGTTTTGATTGACAGTCAGTCCCCCCACCCATTTCCCACCCCATCCCCCCACACAAATACACATTTTGTCTCTCTCTCTCTGTCTCTGTCTCTCTCTCTGTCTCTCTCTCTCTCTCTCTCTCTCTCTCTCTCTCTCTCTCTCATACATTCTATTGTTTTCACACATGCATGCCCCAAACCCACTGGATCAAGATGGATTCTGACCAAATTTATTTTTATGAAATGCACTGGGATATGAGAATGCATCCGTGTCCCTCCAAAGGAGGGATTTCAATCAGCTAGCATGCCGAGATGCGTCTCTCGCCTGATTTTCCGCCTGCCTCTGACCCCTTTCCTCTGGATCTTCCCTAGCACGTCGAGATGCTTCTCTCGCTCGATTTTCCGCCTGCACTCACTGTTCCCATTTCCATTCTTCTGATTGCCTTTAATTTTGTAGGAACAGACTTTGTGCAGAAGTAGTTTATTTAGGTTTTGCTTGAGTTAATCAACGGGTCTGTGTCTAATGTAAAAATAGTGTATCAGGCTTTGCACGCTACAATCATTTTTTCTGGCCCTCTCATTCTTCCCTTTTCATCCCCCTACCCTGTTCCATCCATGTTGCAAAATTACTTACCGTTACTGGACATACGCATACCGAATTTTATCAATAACGGTGTAAAGTTAGAAAATAATGGCTTTTAACGGTCAATGTTAAGTTTTCGTTCATAAAATTTCCATAACATTGTTCAGCACTTAAAACTGTACGTGCATACGGAATGTTATCAAGAACGTTGTAAATTTCGAAATTTAGAAAATAACGGTTTTTAACGGTCAGTGTTAACTTTCGGATCTTAAAAATTGTATATAATCGTTCAGCGTTTAAAACTGCACATGTATATCGAATTTCTTCAAGAATACTCTAAATTTATAAAATAACGTTTTTTAATGGTCAATTTTAAATTTCGGTTCGTAAAAGTTGTATATCATTTTTTGGCGTTTAAAACTGTACATGTATACCGAATTTTATCAAGGACAGCCTACATTTTGAAAATAACGGTTTTTAACGGTTAAATTTAACCCGTTCGCTGCTTGAAGCTGCTTGAAAATGTTACAAACAAAGGCTTTCCCAGTGCCAGGGAAATCTAATGATTTGGGGGTAATAATTAACAAAAAATTCTAGCTCAGAAACTACAAAAGATATAACAATGAAATATATATGATTTTTGAAGGAAATTGAATGAAGATTTTGAATCTGGGCTTCTTTTGTTTTAATTTTGATAATAAAAAAGTATTTAGACAATTAGATTTGGATATATTTTTTTGCACGATCAAAAGCATATGTATTTACCACTACATCTTCACATCCAAACAAGAACACAAAGCAAAAAAGTTGAAAATAAAGTTTGTATTGTCACACTACACCTGTAAATGAAAGTAAAACAGTTTAGAAGTCTATCAAGACGCTCACACTCTATGCAGACAGGTCAGTCCACGACCACGCCCCCCTCTCCCCACCACGCCCCCTTGCTGGACTTCAACCCTCTCTTTCACTGCTCCTCTTCCCCTACCTTTCCCTCTGCCCTGTGCCGCGCCGCGAGCAGGCCGCGCTCCCCTCTCACGCTGACTACCACGTCACTGACCACTGGCACGCAGTGCAGAGTACACACTAGGCGAGCTCGTTCGACGCTGGCAAACCAGTCAGCTGAACACACATTGAGGTCACACAGCCCGACACAATAACTGACGAATACGGTTGGCAATTCCATCACTATCATCATCTCACCTTCATGCTCGAGTGAGTCGTTGAATAAAAGATAATTGTCTTTGTCAAAAATCATTAGCAGAGCCTGCTCAGCTGTGTAAATACGTTGATTTGGTCGCTGCGCTTGTCGAAGGTTGCGCCGCCATCTTTGCAAGCAAGACGAAGTGCTGGCTGGTCATCCAGTCAGTGATGAGAATAAATGGGCTTTCCCCTCACGTGTGGTCATTTACATATCATTTTAATACTACAGACATATAAGGCTTACTACGCACACTCTATTTAAGTCCGTTGATAGAAATAGTAACGAATGAAAATTCAAGAAAAATGCATGACGTCAGTGGACGGCCCATAGGCACTGGGAAAGCATTTTTAATGCGGCGTCAGCTGACGGCTTAAAGGCACTCTACGGGTTAATGGTCATTATGACTATCTAATGACCCTATGTTACCCGCTGGATGTTCCTGTAGGCTTATGTCAAGTTTGGTGGTGATCCGATGACTCTCGTGGCCGCCAACCTCGGAAGATCGGATTTTAAACAGTTTTTATAGGGTTTGGTGTTTTTAACGGTTTTTAACTGTTATAAATAACGTTTTATAACTGCCAAATAACGGTTCTAATTTTTGAGAAGCAACCCTGTACCTGTGTAATGTCACAACGGCTATTTGATGAAAAGCAGAGGAAAAAGATGTCTTTGAAACCGTTATAACAGCTTTTTAACGGTTTTTAAAGGTTCTATTTTTTTATAGAGATTAGCCCAAAACCGTCCTCGGGGAGAGACTGTTAATATGCGGGCTCTAACTCACCATCTTATTTTGCCCGAAACCCCCCTTTTTCACAAACAATCTCGTCCATCTCATGCTACTTTTTGTCAAAATTAACACCTTTCTTACAATCGAAATTAACATGCAAAACCCCCCAAAATTGGCGTAATCGTTATTTTAAAATGGAGGGTTTTCGTGCAAAAACAAAGATGGTGAGTTAGAGGCCCGCATATTAACAGTCTCTCCATAGCATAAAAATCTAATGGTTTACAGTACGCTCTTCTACTTCCAGCACTATCAACAAATCAGAACAAACAACCGGCCTTCCATCTTGGTTAGTTATTTTACACACACTGAATTTATAGGCCCTTCAACTAATTCTTTAAACCGGCTGTCTTCACCAAATGTGCTTAACTGATAATCGCAAAACCCCGTCTTAATTGATGGGCAGTACTCCTAGAACTGTAGATGGATTGCCATCAAATAAATTAGTGTTTGTTTTTAATTCACTTAAATGAACATACAACATCGGGTTAATTAGAAAATCGGATGGTCTATTACCTGTAAATTGATAGATGTTTTCTCTTGTACTAAATTTATAAGATCTGCTAGTACTGTGGAAGCCCAAGATTCGCGCAAAGGCCTAGAGAAACTGCACTCTCTTCTTTCTTCTAGTGGAAAATGCATAGTAATCCTGAGGTTTGCTTTGGATAATCCGGGCCGATTTTGATTTTGTTATTTGATTACGTGGTCCTGTTGCAAATAAACCCACTATGAGCGGGGATGCCAGAAAAATACACCCGCTCGCAAGAATACTTAATTGCAACCGGCCAGATGATAGTAGCGATCAAGACATTGATTTTATAGAGGAGGGGGCGAGTAGTACGAATGCCAGAAGCGTTCGGCAGAGTGTAACATATGCTATAAAAAAAAATTCCGGAGTATCTTCGAATTGAGCCGCCGGTAAAAGTAATGTTACTTGTTCTGATTAACTATAAAAAGCCTAACGGCAATATGAGAAGTGTCTGGATCGCAACCAGGCAAAAAGACATTTCTAGTCATTACGATTGTAATTCTGATTGGATAGATTATATGGTTATGAATTTTGACAATGCGATTAATAACGCAAACCTACAGAGATATGGCTGGTCAGGAGGGCGGGTCCTTAAGATCAAGCTGAGGCAGTCATGACCTTCCAGGTCTATCTATATTCCTATACTCTGTAGCACTTATCTTTCATTGTCAACAGAATTGTTCGTAAGGCACGAGAACCCAGAAATACAAAATCCCAACGCTCGCTTTGTTCCATTAGACAGGAGAAGACGTGCGGTCTTAAACATACAAAATTCTGACAACATGTGCTTCATGTGGTGCGTTTTGGCACATCTGCATCCTGCCACAACGAACGCAGAAAAAGTCTCTAGCTACAAACAATATCGACACGAGTTAAACTTTGAAGGTATAGAGTTTCCGGTAGACATCGGCAGCATTACTCAATTCGAAGAACAAAACAGCCCAATCACTGTGAACGTATATCTGTGGTCTGACGTTGTCTATCTGCTACCAGTGCGAGTCTCTATAAATGCTCCCGTTTTTGGCGAGTCCCATCAGAACCACGTAGATCTGATACATATTAGTGCTGGCAATAAAGATCATTACGCATTGATCAGGGCAATAGGCAGTCTTCTAGACGATACGCTGACAAACATGGACAGGTTAGATCTATGTAGGAGTTGTATGAATATACTCTTTACCAGGGGGTCGGCTGTTGACCATAAGCGGCACTGTAAGAGTGTTATAGGGAGTAGGCCTGGTCGCCCTCGCTCTCTATGTGCAACCAGGCTCTATGAATATAATAATCTAAACGTTCGTACCCGAATTTTGGAGGGATCGGCTAAGGACTCTAGTATCAAATCCGAGGTCAGGACGGCAGTCTACCAAAAATTCGCAACCGGGATAGTCGAAGATCTTTCTAAGCTCATCTCCAGAGATTTCGGAAATGGCCCTACTCCTCTACATAGCTCTTGAAAGCCTGAATAGAGTTTGGGCTTCCTCTTCAAGTTCCGTCGTGTGCTTTAATCTGAACCGGTGGCCGTCTCCCATTTTAAACAAAACTACTTTTCTTGTAGCCTTAACATATATCTCCCTAAACACTTGATCATCTTATCTGTCCTATCTTTTTTTAATCGGCCCTCCGACCTCACGCCAACCAACAGTCGAACTTAGTCGAATACTTCCAGCCGTTAGGCAACATTTAACCAAACTTTAGCCAACAACCCCGAAGTCAATTGGCTGAAGTTAAAAGTTAGTCAGCCAAAAGTCAAAAAAGTTAAGTCAGCCGAAAGTCAAAAAGTTAAGTCAGCCGAAGTTAAAAGTTAGTCAGCCAAAAGTTAAGTCAGCTGAAGTTAAAAGTCAGTCAAGCAGGAGCCACAACAACCCCTGAAGTCAGTCAACAATAGTTCTAAAGCCAGTCAACAATTCTCGAAGTTAGTCAGCTGAAAGTCAAAGGTTAGTCAGCTGAAAGTCAAAGGTTAGCCAACGATCCGCCGAAGTCAGTCTCACTCCAACCTCAAGTCTAACAGTCAAATAATTCCAAACTTTAGTCAACAATCCGCCGAAAAGTTAGTTAACAATTAACCGAAGTTAGTAAGCTAAAGTCAAAAAGTCAATCAGCTGAACTGTGGCAGGGCTGTACGGACGTAATCTCACTTGCAGAAGCGGGCGTGCGTTTCTATTTTTGAATCTTATTTTTAAGGAATGACATCAAAGATGAATGCATCTTGCCTGCCTAGCCTTGAAACCAGAAAGAAAAATCCATATGAATACTTTCCCTACTTTGATTTGTTTTATTATGGCAGTGAGCCCGCTTATCAGAGAGAGGTTCAAAGACACGCTTTGATGTTTCCTGAGAGGCCCCGTGTCCGCAGAAATGGATATGCATGCATGTTTGATAACCCTACCTACGAAGATGAGTACGGCTGGAACAACCAGGCCAAATATCCACTTCTAATCGGGGAGAGATACGCCCCGCTTGATCCAAAAGAGGTCCCTCCTACCGAGATTAGAAAAAAAAATCGACTTGAATACTTTCCCGATTTGGCCCCCGAGTATGACCCACAGGAGTTTAACAGGGCGGCCAAATATCATGCGTATTGGTTCCCACATCGGCCAAAGATTGTCCTGAAAACAGAGCACACGGGCACAAATTCTTACAGTCGGCCCGTTTATGAAGGGGAGCCATATCCACTTCTGATACAATTTTGGTAGCCGCCTATCAACTCTATCGTGACCACTAGCATTTTTGAATGTTTTTTTTTGTTGGTAACTACAAATGGACGCAGATTGTATTCCCAGCATAACTGCAAGAAAAGCAAATCCCCTAGAGTATTTCCCCTATTTTGATCAATCGTATAATGGAGACGAGCCAGAATATCGAGAGGCCATAGAAAGGAATGCTGCAATATTTGTAAACAGGCCTCCCGTCCGTCGAAATGTTTATATTAGACATGGAATTTCTGAGAAGGTTGATGAATATGCCAAACCAAATCAAGCACCCTACCCACTTCTAATCCAAGATAAAGACTGCCCAATTGACCCCAAAGAGATCCCCCCACTTAAGATTAGAGAGATGAACCCACTGGAGTATGTGTATGATCCTATCCCCCTTTGTACTACTGCCAGCATAAAAAAGATCGCAGACGAGCACGCGAGGTGGTTTCCTCATCGGCCTAGAATAGTGGCAAGGACTATTCACAGTGGTGGATACGACCAGCCGGCCTATGAAAAACTCATCTATGAAGGGGATCCATATCCTCTACTGACCCGATAAGCAAGCAGTATTCTTATCTCGGTTGTCCGCGGGCAGTGTTTCTGCAGTAAATTCTAACTCTAAGCTCCGCAATCCATTTTGTAGTCATAATTAAGGTAAGATGCGATACACCGGCCAGGGTCGATTCTCTTATTATTTTTTTGCTTGAGTCACTCCAATCTCACTCCAATCTGACTCCAATCTCACTCCAATCTCACAGCCGAAAAGTCAATCAGCCCAACCCCGAAGTTAAGTCAATCAGCCCAACCCGAAGTGAAGTCAATCAGCCCAACCCCGAAGTTAAGTCAATCAGCCCAACCCCGAAGTTAAGTCAATCAGCCCAACCCCGAAGTCAACAATCCTCCAAACTTTAGTCAACAATCCTCCAAACTTTAGTCAACAATCCTCCAAACTTTAGTCAACTAACAGTAAAAAATAATTCCCCGAAGTTAGTCAACACTCCTCCGAAAGTTAAGTCCAGTCAGAGTCAGAAGTTAGTCAGCCGAAAGTCAAAAGTCAATCAACCAAAAGTTAGTCCAGCCGAAAGCCAAAAGTCAATCAGCCGAAAGTTAGTCAATGGAAATTCAATCAACCGAAGTTAGCCAACAATCAGCTGAAGTTAGAAGTTAGTCCAGCCGAAAGTTAAAAGTTAGTCAACAATCCCCCCCGAAGCTAGTCAGCCCAGCCCAAAGTTAGTCAAAATTAGTAGCCGAAGTCAACAATCAACCACAAGTCAGGGTCAACAATCCTCTGAAGTTAGCAAAAAAAAATCAATCAGCTGAAAGTCAAAAGTCAATCACCAAAAGTTAGTCCAGCCGAAAGTCAATCAGCTGAAAGTCAATCAGCTAAAGTCAATCAGCTAAAGTCAAAAGTCAATCAGCTGAAAGTCAATCAGCTGAAAGTCAATCAGCTGAAAGTCAATCAGCTGAAAGTCAAAAGTCAATCAGCTGAAAGTCAATCAGCTGAAAGTCAATCAGCTAAAGTTAGAAGTTAGTCATGCCAGGGTCAACAGTCCACCGAAAAGTCAATCAGCCGAAGATAAAAGTTAGTCAGCCGAAGTTAAAAAGTCAGTCACGTCAGGGTTAACAATCCACCGAAGTTAGTCCAGCCGAAAGTTAGAAGTCAAGTCAGCCGAAGTTAGAAGTCAAGTCAGCCGAAGTTAGAAGTCAAGTCAGCCGAAGTTAGAAGTTAAGTCAGCCGAAGTTAGAAGTCAAGTCAGCCGAAGTTAGAAAAGCCAATCGACAATCAGCCGAAGTTAGAAGTCAAGTCAGCTAAAGTTAGAAGTCAAGTCAGCTAAAGTTAGAAGTCAAGTCAGCCAAAGTTAGAAGTCAAGTCAGCTAAAGTTAGAAGTCAAGTCAGCCGAAGTTAGAAGTCAAGTCAGCCGAAGTTAGAAGTCAAGTCAGCCGAAGTTAGAAAAGCCAATCGACAATCAGCCGAAGTTAGAAGTCAAGTCAGCCTAAGTTAGAAGTCAAGTCAGCCGAAGTTAGAAGTCAAGTCAGCCGAAGTTAGAAAAGCCAATCGACAATCAGCCGAAGTTAGAAGTCAAGTCAGCCGAAGTTAGAAAAGCCAATCGACAATCAGCCGAAGTTAGAAGTCAAGTCAGCCGAAGTTAGAAGTTAAGTCAGCTAAAGTTAGACAAAAAAAGTTAGTCCAGTCAGAGTCAACAATCCACCGAAGGTAGAAAAGCCAATCGACAATCAGCTAAAGTTAGAAGTCAGTCAGTGTCGGCCAGCCAAAGTCAAATCAATCGGCCGACATTAATCTATTGCTGATAGGCGATGTTTCTGAATTAATTATTTTTGGTCGGCTAAAATTATCACCACATTTAAAATATGTACTATTACAAATTTAGCAGTTTTAATACATAAATTTGTAATAGTACATATTCTAAATGTGGTGATAATTTTAGCCGACCAAAAATAATTAATTCAGAAACATCGCCTATCAGCAATAGATTAATGTCGGCCGATTGATTTGACTTTGGCTGGCCGACACTGACTGACTTCTAACTTTAGCTGATTGTCGATTGGCTTTTCTACCTTCGGCGGATTGTTGACTCTGACTGGACTAACTTTTTTTGTCTAACTTTAGCTGACTTGACTTCTAACTTCGGCTGACTTGACTTCTAACTTCGGCTGATTGTCGATTGGCTTTTCTAACTTCGGCTGACTTGACTTCTAACTTCGGCTGATTGTCGATTGGCTTTTCTAACTTCGGCTGACTTGACTTCTAACTTCGGCTGACTTGACTTCTAACTTCGGCTGACTTGACTTCTAACTTCGGCTGATTGTCGATTGGCTTTTCTAACTTCGGCTGACTTGACTTCTAACTTCGGCTGACTTGACTTCTAACTTCGGCTGACTTGACTTCTAACTTCGGCTGACTTGACTTCTAACTTTAGCTGACTTGACTTCTAACTTCGGCTGATTGTCGATTGGCTTTTCTAACTGCGGCTGACTTGACTTCTAACTTCGGCTGACTTGACTTCTAACTTCGGCTGACTTGACTTCTAACTTCGGCTGACTTGACTTCTAACTTTCGGCTGGACTAACTTCGGTGGATTGTTAACCCTGACGTGACTGACTTTTTAACTTCAGCTGACTAACTTTTATCTTCGGCTGATTGACTTTTCGGTGGACTGTTGACCCTGGCATGACTAACTTCTAACTTTAGCTGATTGACTTTCAGCTGATTGACTTTCAGCTGATTGACTTTTGACTTTCAGCTGATTGACTTTCAGCTGATTGACTTTCAGCTGATTGACTTTCAGCTGATTGACTTTTGACTTTAGCTGATTGACTTTCAGCTGATTGACTTTCAGCTGATTGACTTTCGGCTGGACTAACTTTTGGTGACTGACTTTTGACTTTCAGCTGATTGATTTTTTTTGCTAACTTCAGAGGATTGTTGACCCTGACTTGTGGTTGATTGTTGACTTCGGCTACTAATTTTGACTAACTTTGGGCTGGGCTGACTAGCTTCGGGGGGGATTGTTGACTAACTTTTAACTTTCGGCTGGACTAACTTCTAACTCCAGCTGATTGTTGGCTAACTTCGGTTGATTGAATTTCCGTTGACTAACTTTCGGCTGATTGACTTTTGGCTTTCGGCTGGACTAACTTTTGGTTGATTGACTTTTGACTTTCGGCTGACTAACTTCTGACTCTGACTGGACTTAACTTTCGGAGGAGTGTTGACTAACTTCGGGGAATTATTTTTGACTGTTAGTTGACTAAAGTTTGGAGGATTGTTGACTAAAGTTTGGAGGATTGTTGACTAAAGTTTGGAGGATTGTTGACTTCGGGGTTGGGCTGATTGACTTAACTTCGGGGTTGGGCTGATTGACTTAACTTCGGGGTTGGGCTGATTGACTTCACTTCGGGTTGGGCTGATTGACTTAACTTCGGGGTTGGGCTGATTGACTTTTCGGCTGTGAGATTGGAGTGAGATTGGAGTCAGATTGGAGTGAGATTGGAGTGACTCAAGCAAAAAAATAATAAGAGAATCGACCCTGGCCGGTGTATCGCATCTTACCTTAGTTATGACTACAAAATGGATTGCGGAGCTTAGAGTTAGAATTTACTGCAGAAACACTGCCCGCGGACAACCGAGATAAGAATACTGCTTGCTTATCGGGTCAGTAGAGGATATGGATCCCCTTCATAGATGAGTTTTTCATAGGCCGGCCGGTCGTATCCGCCACTGTGAATAGTCCTTGCCACTATTCTAGGCCGATGAGGAAACCACCTCGCGTGCTCGTCTGCGATCTTTTTTATGCTGGCAGTAGTACAAAGGGGGATAGGATCATGCACATACTCCAGTGGGTTCATCTCTCTAATCTTAAGTGGGGGGATCTCTTTGGGGTCAATTGGGCAGTCTTTATCTTGGATTAGAAGTGGGTAGGGTGCTTGATTTGGTTTGGCATATTCATCAACCTTCTCAGAAATTCCATGTCTAATATAAACATTTCGACGGACGGGAGGCCTGTTTACAAATATTGCAGCATGCCTTTCTATGGCCTCTCGATATTCTGGCTCGTCTCCATTATACGATTGATCAAAATAGGGGAAATACTCTAGGGGATTTGCTTTTCTTGCAGTTATGCTGGGAATACAATCTGCGTCCATTTGTAGTTACCAACAAAAAAAAACATTCAAAAATGCTAGTGGTCATGATAGAGTTGATAGGCAGCTACCAAAATTGTATCAGAAGTGGATATGGCTCCCTTCATAAACGGGCCGACTGTAAGAATTTGTGCCCATGTGCTCTGTTTTCAGGACAATCTTTGGCCGATGTGGGAACCAATACGCATGATATTTGGCCGCCCTGTTAAACTCCTGTGGGTCATACTCGGGGGCCAAATCGGGAAAGTATTCAAGTCGATTTTTTTTTCTAATCTCGGTAGGAGGGACCTCTTTTGGATCAAGCGGGGCGTATCTCTCCCCGATTAGAAGTGGATATTTGGCCTGGTTGTTCCAGCCGTACTCATCTTCGTAGGTAGGGTCATCAAACATGCATGCATATCCATTTCTGCAGACATGGGGCCTCTCAGGAAACATCAAAGCGTGTCTTTGAACCTCTCTCTGATAAGCGGGCTCACTGCCATAATAAAACAAATCAAAGTAGGGAAAGTATTCATATGGATTTTTCTTTCTGGTTTCAAGGCTAGGCAGGCAAGATGCATTCATCTTTGATGTCATTCCTTAAAAATAAGATTCAAAAATAGAAACGCACACCCGCTTCTGCAAGTGAGATTACGTCCGTACAGCCCTGCCACAGTTCAGCTGATTGACTTTTTGACTTTAGCTTACTAACTTCTGTTAATTGTTAACTAACTTTTCGGCGGATTGTTGACTAAAGTTTGGAATTATTTGACTGTTAGACTTGAGGTTGGAGTGAGACTGACTTCGGCGGATCGTTGGCTAACCTTTGACTTTCAGCTGACTAACCTTTGACTTTCGGCTGACTAACTTCGAGAATTGTTGACTGGCTTTAGAACTATTGTTGACTGACTTCAGGGGTTGTTGTGGCTCCTGCTTGACTGACTTTTAACTTCAGCTGACTTAACTTTTGGCTGACTAACTTTTAACTTCGGCTGACTTAACTTTTTGACTTTCGGCTGACTTAACTTTTTTGACTTTTGGCTGACTAACTTTTAACTTCAGCCGATTGACTTCGGGGTTGTTGGCTAAAGTTTGGTTAAATGTTGCCTAACGGCTGGAAGTATTCGACTAAGTTCGACTGTTGGTTGGCGCGAGGTCGGAGGGCCGATTAAAAAAAGATAGGACAGATAAGATGATCAAGTGTTTAGGGAGATATATGTTAAGGCTACAAGAAAAGTAGTTTTGTTTAAAATGGGAGACGGCCACCGGTTCAGATTAAAGCACACGACGGAACTTGAAGAGGAAGCCCAAACTCTATTCAGGCTTTCAAGAGCTATGTAGAGGAGTAGGGCCATTTCCGAAATCTCTGGAGATGAGCTTAGAAAGATCTTCGACTATCCCGGTTGCGAGTTTTTGGTAGACTGCCGTCCTGACCTCGGATTTGATACTAGAGTCCTTAGCCGATCCCTCCAAAATTCGGGTACGAACATTTAGATTATTATATTCATAGAGCCTGGTTGCACATAGAGAGCGAGGGCGACCAGGCCTACTCCCTATAACACTCTTACAGTGCCGCTTATGGTCAACAGCCGACCCCCTGGTAAAGAGTATATTCATACAACTCCTACATAGATCTAACCTGTCCATGTTTGTCAGCGTATCGTCTAGAAGACTGCCTATTGCCCTGATCAATACGTAATGATCTTTATTGCCAGCACTAATATGTATCAGATCTACGTGGTTCTGATGGGACTCGCCAAAAACGGGAGCATTTATAGAGACTCGCACTGGTAGCAGATAGACAACGTCAGACCACAGATATACGTTCACAGTGATTGGGCTGTTTTGTTCTTCGAATTGAGTAATGCTGCCGATGTCTACCGGAAACTCTATACCTTCAAAGTTTAACTCGTGTCGATATTGTTTGTAGCTAGAGACTTTTTCTGCGTTCGTTGTGGCAGGATGCAGATGTGCCAAAACGCACCACATGAAGCACATGTTGTCAGAATTTTGTATGTTTAAGACCGCACGTCTTCTCCTGTCTAATGGAACAAAGCGAGCGTTGGGATTTTGTATTTCTGGGTTCTCGTGCCTTACGAACAATTCTGTTGACAATGAAAGATAAGTGCTACAGAGTATAGGAATATAGATAGACCTGGAAGGTCGTGACTGCCTCAGCTTGATCTTAAGGACCCGCCCTCCTGACCAGCCATATCTCTGTAGGTTTGCGTTATTAATCGCATTGTCAAAATTCATAACCATATAATCTATCCAATCAGAATTACAATCGTAATGACTAGAAATGTCTTTTTGCCTGGTTGCGATCCAGACACTTCTCATATTGCCGTTAGGCTTTTTATAGTTAATCAGAACAAGTAACATTACTTTTACCGGCGGCTCAATTCGAAGATACTCCGGAATTTTTTTTTATAGCATATGTTACACTCTGCCGAACGCTTCTGGCATTCGTACTACTCGCCCCCTCCTCTATAAAATCAATGTCTTGATCGCTACTATCATCTGGCCGGTTGCGATTAAGTATTCTTGCGAGGGGGTGTATTTTTCTGGCATCCCCGCTCATAGTGGGTTTATTTGCAACAGGACCACGTAATCAAATAACAAAATCAAAATCGGCCCGGATTATCCAAAGCAAACCTCAGGATTACTATGCATTTTCCACTAGAAGAAAGAAGAGAGTGCAGTTTCTCTAGGCCCTTGCGCGAATCTTGGGCTTCCACAGTACTAGCAGATCTTATAAATTTAGTACAAGAGAAAACATCTATCAATTTACAGGTAATAGACCATCCGATTTTCTAATTAACCCGATGTTGTATGTTCATTTAAGTGAATTAAAAACAAACACTAATTTATTTGATGGCAATCCATCTACAGTTCTAGGAGTACTGCCCATCAATTAAGACAGGGTTTTGCGATTATCAGTTAAGCACATTTGGTGAAGACAGCCGGTTTAAAGAATTAGTTGAAGGGCCTATAAATTCAGTGTGTGTAAAATAACTAACCAAGATGGAAGGCCGGTTGTTTGTTCTGATTTGTTGGTAGTGCTGGAAGTAGAAGAGCGTACTGTAAACCATTAGATTTTTATGCTATGGAGAGACTGTTAATATGCGGGCCTCTAACTCACCATCTTTGTTTTTGCACGAAAACCCTCCATTTTAAAATAACGATTACGCCAATTTTGGGGGGTTTTGCATGTTAATTTCGATTGTAAGAAAGGTGTTAATTTTGACAAAAAGTAGCATGAGATGGACGAGATTGTTTGTGAAAAAGGGGGGTTTCGGGCAAAATAAGATGGTGAGTTAGAGCCCGCATATTAACAGTCTCTTCGGGTCACAACAGACGTACCTGCTAAATTTCAAGAAGATCGGGTTTTAAACATTTTTTTTTATAGGGTTTGGTGTTTTTAACGGTTTTTAACTGTTATAAATAACGTTTTTTAACTGCCAAATCACGGTTCTAATTTTCGAGAAGTAGTCCTGTACTGTGCAATGTCACAACGGCTATTTGAAGAAAAGCAGAGGAAAAAGGATGTCTTTGAAACTGTTATAACAGTTTGTTAACGGTTTTATTTTTTTTAGAGATTAGCCCAAAACCATCCTCTGGTCACAACAGACGTACCTGCCAAATTTCATTACAATCGGTTGAGCCGTTTTAGAGTCTATAGCGTACACACACACACACACACACACACACACACACAGAATTTGCCATTTATATCTTACTAGCAGGGGCACCCGACGTTGCCCGGGATATGAACATTCTTTGCGATACTCACGTGACGGCAAACATGTATTAATTGTTTTGATTTACAATCAATCCGTCGAGATGCCTTTCTCGCTCGATTTTCCGCCTGCACTCACTGTTCCCATTCCCATTCTTCTGATTGCCCTTAATTTTGTAGGAATAGACTTTGTGCAGAAGTAGTTTATTTCAACAGGTCTGTGTCTAATGTAAAAATAGTGTATCAGGCTTTGCACCATACAATCATTTTTCTGGCCCCTCTCATTCCTCCCTTTTCATCCCCCTACCCTGTCCCATCCATGTTGCAAAATTACTTACCGTTACTGGACATACACATACCGAATTTTATGAATAACAGTGTAAATTTAGAAAATAACGGTTTTTAACGGTCAATGTTAAGTTTTGGTTCGTAAAATTTGCATAACATTGTTCAGCGCTTAAAACGGTACGTGCATACAGACTGTTATCAAGAACGGTGAAAATTTAGAAATTCAGAAAATAACGGTTTTTAACGGTCAATGTTAAGTTTCGGATCTTGAAAATAGTATATCATTGTTTAGCGTTCAAAGCTGCACATGTATATCGAATTTCTTCAAGAATACTCTAAATTTATAAAATAACGTTTTTGAACGGTCAATTTTAAATTTTGGTTCGTAAAAGTTGTATATCATTTTTCGGCATTTAAAACTGCACATGTATACCGAATTTCATCAAGAACAGCCTAAATTTTGAAAATAACGTTTTTTAACGGTCAAATTTAATGGTCATAATGACTATCTAATGACCCTATGTTAACTGCTGGATGTTCCTGTAGGCTTATGTCAAGTTTGGTGGCGATCCGATGACTCTCGTGGCCGCCAACCTCAGAAGATCGGGTTTTAAACAATTTTTATAGGGTTTGGTGTTTTTAACGGTTTTTAACTGTTATAAATAACGTTTCTTAACTGCCAAATAACGGTTCTAATTTTCGAGATATAGCCCTGTACCTGTGCAATGTCACAACGGCCAAATTTGATGAAAAGCAGAGGAAAAAGATGTCTTTGAAACCGTTATAACAGTTTTTTAACGGTTTTTTAACGGTTTTTTTTTTTTTAGAGATTAAACCCCAAAAACCATCCTCGGGTCACAAAAAGATGTACCCGCTAAATTTCAAGGGAAGGGGTCGGGTTTTAAACAGTTTCTTTTATGGGTTTGGTGTTTTTAACGGTTTTTTTAAATGTTATAAATAACGTTTTTTAATGCCAAAAAAACCCCGGGTTTTATTTTTAGAGAAGTAGTCCTGTTTCTGTGCAATGTTTACAACGGCTATTTGAAAAAAAGCAGAGGAAAAAAAAGGGTGTCTTTGAAACCCTTATAACAGCTTTTTTTTTAAAGGTTTTTAACGGGTTTTTTTTTTTTTAGAGATTAGCCCCAAAAAAAACCCTCCTCTTGGGCACAACAGGGCGTACCTGCCCAAAATTTTATGACAATCGGTTGAGCCGTTTTTGAGTCTATAGGTACACACACACACCACACACACCACACACACACACACACCACACACACACACACACACAGAGAATTTGCCATTTTATTATATAT
>JAMYXO010000157.1:0-70691 GCA_033310375.1 Conus canariensis
ATGCGCTGAGCTGACGCGTGGACGGCACGTGCGGCGCATGGAATTGCAGACCAACCCAGACAAAAGATGGCCTCGGCGGGTTGGAAGACGGCCGGGCGAAGGAGGGGAC
Source organism: Conus canariensis (assembly GCA_033310375.1). Lineage (NCBI taxonomy): Eukaryota > Metazoa > Mollusca > Gastropoda > Neogastropoda > Conidae > Conus > Conus canariensis. The sequence goes on from JAMYXO010000157.1 coordinate 110, forward strand.
TGCTAATAACTCACAACGACGAACCGGCGGGGGGGAGGGGGGGGGGGGGGGAGGGGGTGGGGGGAGGGCGAAGGGGAGAGGGGGGGGTTAGGGGAGGGTGGTGGTGAAGGGTGGCCCATTATTTCATATTTGACAGAGCCGCTGGGTCGGGCCTGGCATCGGAACGGGGGGTGGGGGTGGTGGTGGTGGGTGTGGGTGAGGTTGGGGTGGTGAGGGTGGGTGGTGGTGTAGGGATGCTCATGTGAAGTGCACCAGGGAGAGGTCCCCTTGAGGTGTCCCCCGTTGAGATTCCCCGTAAAAAGTCGCCGCGAGGTTTACGCGGTGAGGAGTCCTGACTGCCTGCGCGCTGTGAATTCAAAGGGCTATGTATTGTTGGATGCTGACGACTAAAACGCCCGTAAGCTGTTGGCGAATTAACTGATGGAACTTTGTCCAGGATTCAATGGGTATGTACTGGTGTTCATGACTATATGGGTCACCTGGCGGATGTTTTATACACCAGAAGGGTGTGTTGATGTGTGTGTGTGTGTGTCGTGTGTGTGTGTGTGTGTGTGTGTGTGTGTGTGCGGGCGTGCGTGAGTTGAGTGCGTGACCGTGAGTGCGTGCTTGCAGGGCAGTTGAGTTGCGTGCCGGTGCGGGACCACCAGTGTTCAATTGGCTGCATGCGCGAGGACAGCCGGGGGTGGGGGGGGTGGGGTTTTGGCCAGGTGGGTGTTTTCACTGGCTGGCTGCCTGTACCTCTCTCTCATTTCTCTATCTTTGACTCTTTGCAAATGACATGTTCTGTCTGTCGGTCTGTCTGTCGTCTCTTCATACACACACATAATGAAGCATACAAACAAAACACGCACACGCATTCACAAACATTACACAGAACAGGCATGCGCTAGTGCACACATTGAGTCACACACACACACACACACACACACACCACACACACACACAAACACACACACACACAACACACACCGCGGACAGATTTACTTATATCCTTCTCCTTTCCTCTGTCAAGTCCTTCATCAAACATACATAACACAGGTGCTAAAGCTCTGCCTTATGTGTTGAGATCTACAACTATTTTGCAACTATCATGACATTTTCTTTAAGTAAAAAAAAAAATCATTATATTATCATTATGACGGATTGGGCATTATGTTTAAATAGACACTGACTTGGTATCAAATCAAACGGAACACCGCAACTACAGTGTCAAATCGATACATCAGAGCGCAACCATGTATCCGTGAACTGGAGTTAGTGTAGAGAGAGATGCGTGGTTCTGGCTTGTATATTGAAATGTGGAAACAACAGCTCGGGGCTGCACGAATGGAGGTATTAGCAAAGTCCAGAATGTACAGATATAGCTCTGCTTGTAAGGCTGTGTCAGACCAGTTGACATACGGTCTAGACCACATGCTACATCAAATGTTTTGGCTCTGAACTAGTTAGGCAGGGAATTGTCTTCAGTTGTGACAAAAACTCTAGACCATAACATTATCAGTCTCCTAAAATCCCCGTAGTTGGTGTGTGGCTGCCACGTGGCGGGGTAATCAGAAAAACGGTCACACACGTTATGTTCTCATCCCCAGCCTGATGCACTTGTACCATTGTGTTCAGTGCTTCGGCTATTCGTGTATGATCCCTGGCAGTCTTTTAGCCAGGGTACGAAACAACACACAACAACAACAACACATAATGACAGATGCCTTCTCAACGCATTTACCATCTACCCACCTACTCTAAACTCATTCATCCATCCAGCCTATCTTACATACGACAAGTTAACGTACAAACAGCACTACACTAGAACTTCTTCTTTTCTCGTTCGCCCATCCGTTAGATGAGCAGCCCGGTGTCCTTCGATGAAGGCTTGCCGTCCGTCGCAGCTCTCCAGGGTGCCATACAGCTTGGCTTCACTGCTGTCGGTGTTGGCAGTACTTTCTCCTGGCATGCTGCATACGTGTCAGACTCCTGAGGATGTGGTATGCTTGTCATTCGGTCCCTCACTCATGGGCACTCTCCACTCTGTCCAATGCAAATTTTGTGTGCATGTGGTGGGCAGGCGATTTGTCGTCAGTTCCTCAGGCGGAAGATCTTGACCTGTTCCGGTGTCCCAGCAAATGGTATGTGTCTTCTGGTTGTATTTTGGGATGCAGGAGCGCCATTTTATCCTTGTTGTGCTTGATGATTGATCTTAAATTTCATCGTATGGACCAGGTTGTTGGCTGCTCCTTCCTGTGCACCCATCTTTTGGCCAGAATGTCCGCTTTCGTTGCTTGATGCCAGTGTGCTGGTACCCATTGTATCCAACTTTCTCCACTCTGGGCATCAGCGGCACAAGGCTGATGTGAATGGTTCTGTTCTTTGCAGCGGGAGTTCTTGAGGGCTTGGAGCAAGGAGAGAGCGTCCAGAGAAGGGAAACACCACTGCCCTTGTTCTTTTGGAGTTCTGCAAGACTGTTTGGCTGCTCTACAGAGGCTTCTCCCGCTCAGTCGGAAGTTGGTGAGTATTTTCTGTAGGAATTGCAATGTCTCATCTCGTCTTTGTATCGAAGGAAGATCCAAGCCTCCACCATCCTCGTTGCCCTTGTGTCGGATCCATCTGTGAAGGACATGGGGTCCAGTCTTCCTGGGGATATTTGGTTGCAGATGTATCCATAGGCCAGCCTTCCTTTGGGTGTCTGGATGATATTCCTCTATTCTACACTACGGGAATGCTGGTGACGAATGTTGGGAACACGCTGCCTCTTCCAAGATGGGGTGGGTGACATTTGCGGGATAGGCTTTGTTCTGTGTTCAATCAAGTCTGGGCTTTGTCTCTTCAATGAGTCTTGACTGGCAGAGAAGCTGCCTCTTTTCAACCGGCTCTTGGTGGGTTGCTCATTCTGTTGTTCATTGGATGGTTTTAGCGTTTGAATTTTGCTGCTTGGATGAGGATCTTTGTGTCCCTTCTGTCCTTAATGAACTGTAGCCCAGTGGTCTCTTCCATCTTCAGGATTGGGGTGGATCTCATGGCGCAATTTATGACACGCTGAGCTTGGTTTGTATATTATTGAGGTGGTTGAGGTTAGACTTGCAGATTGATGACCAATGCTGACGTCCCGTAATCCATCTACAGGTCGGACTCTCCCTGTATAGAGTCATCTTACAGGATACGTTAGTCAGCCCCCCAGTTCGTCCCGCAAGTTTCCTCATGAATCGCCAGTATCAACTTGGCCTGGCTACAGGCATTGGTGATCTGCTGTTTCAAGTGAGCTGCGATCAAAGGGTCAATCCAAGGTAGGTAGGTGTGGGTTCCTCTGAAGCCTTTTGGTTGTTCAGTGCAAGCTTCGCTCTTGCTTCTTGCTGGATGGCTGAAGGACTGTGTCGGTTGATTTGCTTGAGGTGACAGAGCAAGCAATTACTTCGGGTCAGTCGTTCGATCTTGTTGAGCGCAGTCTGGAGGGTACCTGTGCTGTGGTGGTGTTAATCTTCAGAGCACCAAAGCACAAGGTCATCTGCGTAGATGCTCCTCTGAACATTTTGGCAGTTCTCTGACGATGCATCTATGAAGATGAGAACAACGTTGGCGAAGGACTCCTCCTTGTGGTACTCCCGTATACAGCCCTTCTTCTCTGCTTTTCTGGCCCTGATCTTGCTCGGGGCTTGGCGACTTGTGTATGGTACTGGGCTGATCCAGGTGTACATCACCCAGACAACAACATCTCCGTTAGTTTGAGCCTCAAGTCCGTCCTCCAGACTTTGTTCGAACGCCTTCTCCATGTCAATCAAGCAGCAAGGTGTTCTTCTTTTCTTGGAAAGCGTACTCATTGCTTGCGTGATGAATGTGATCTGGTCTTCTGTTGATCTGTGTGGCGGAAGCCTGCCTGTTCAGGGCTCAGCAGCTGATGCTCCTCAAGGTGCCAGACAAGCCTTGTGTTGACAAGTCGCCCATCAGCTTCCCTAAGCAGCTTGTAAGGCTGATGGGTCTGTAGCTGTCAGCCTTCGACTTGTCCTTTAACTTTTTGTGAATGGGGATCATGTCTGCTTCCCTCCAAACACAGTGGTACTGATCCTGTCTTCCAGCTGGTGTTAAGATTTTTTAGAAGGGACTGCCTTGCTCTTCTTCCAAGGATGCAGAATCATTTCATTTGTGAATCCGTCTGGTCCAGGTGACTTCTTCAGGTTGAGGCTCTGCAACGCTTCCTCCAGCTCTTTCTATGTGAAAAAGCTGTGGTCATGACTTACTCTTGGGCTCTTCCTCATGTTGTTACACTTGGGGCCTGTGCACTGCAAGCTCTATGTTCAGGAGGGACTTCCAGATTGCTGATGTTTTCATAGAACCGTCTATGAAGTGGTCTGTGCTTTCTTTACAGAGAGGTAAATTCCATTCTCTTGTATTGTTATAGTGGTGTGACTTGGTGTTTCATTACAGAGGGTTCTAGCCAGTTTCCACAGCTTGCTTGCCAATCCCTGTCGAGATTAGGCTTTCAGTTTGCTCTTGCCAGCTTTTCTTGCCAGCTGTGCGCAGGGACAGCTTGTAATCTTGGCAGTTACTTCCTTCAGCGCTTGTTATTCACCAGTGATGGCTGCTTTTCTGCTCTGTCCCGGCTTCCGTACAGCATCTTCAGATTCTGGAGTTCCTCCGTCCAGTAGGGCTTGTATTCTTTACGTGGCTCTCTTGGGATGGATTCTGTAGCAGCTTTCATGACGGCCTTTGTGGAAGTCTCGAAACATCGTGTTTGAGGTCCTTCTGCCTGATGTTGATTGCTTGTGGTGTGTATCAGTGAGGATCTTCGAAGAGAGTCAGTCGCCTTTCTGTAATTCAGCGGGGAAAAACACTTTGCTTGTGGACACTGTAAGTTGAGGTTGATAGAGAGTTGACGGCTTGTGGTCACTTCTCCAAGCTGGTGGAGGGACTGTTCTTGTGGTCCTGACGAACAGGTCGTTGGTGGCGAACGCTGATTGTGTTGATGTGGTCATCCAGCGTTAGAGTAACAAAAGGAGGGTTCATCATATTCTTGATTGATGTGATGAAGATGTGTGCTCATCTCCCAATCCTCAACTTCTTCGCCTCTCTTGTCCGTCTCCCTCAATAGCCCCATTCTCTCTGAGTGACTGTTAAATCTCCCCACTCACCACGCAGTTGTTGTCTGGGATGTTTCATGTTTGTGAGGGAAAGATCACGATCTTGAGGGCAATAGACATGTAGTTCCTGTTGCTTGCGTTAACTTAAGGAATATTATCAATACCTTGGATCTCTGCCTGTTGATTGGTGTTGATTGAGTTCTTGTGCGGCGATGGAATTCAGCACCAAGATAGCACCCCTCCTTTGTTTCTTTCCTCACGGTCCAACCTGATGGTCTCGTAACCCTACTTGAAAGCGATGGTTTAGGTCAAATGTGTCTCTTGGACACATGCGATATCAATATTTTCTGATGCATCCTTTCTGCCAGCCAAGTTTCTTTTTATGCACCCCTTCTACATTCCACTGGAGAATGTTGAGCTTTCTGGTGTGGTACCGTTTGCTGCATTAGCAGGAGGATGAGGTCTCCTTCTTTCGTCGCATTGACATGCAGAATTTCTTTGTCTGACCACGACCGCTTGGGGTGGGCCCCTTTGAGCATAGGGCCCGGCTCCGACCTCCCCGGCGGGTCTCCGAGGTCGAGCGCCACATCGAAATTTGTGGACTGCATCATCATGAGGCGTATATGCGTGGTTCGTGGTTTAAGCTGCGCCAAGTGGACCGTATACTCCGTCTTCAGCTGGAGTTTTCTTTCGGGTGCTCACCTTAGCTCATGCCCGTGCGTCTGCCCTGTGAGCACAGGGGGGAGTGTTTCTCCGGGGATACACCCGGGGCTAGAGGTTATACCGCGCCTCTTGAAAGCATGATGAGCCGTCATAGAGAAACATGGGGTAAATTTCAGTGAGGACATCAGTGCAACTGTTGACCCACACCGTCCGGATAGGAACATCGCCAGTGGTCCGGGCAATGCTTTTCTGCAGGCAAGCCTGACTTATATCGCAGCTAAACCCATATCTGAGGGCCATTCCCCTATTACGCACCCGGGGACCCGCCGAGTTGGGGATGGTCGCCCCACTACTGGAATTGGAAGTAGCTGGTCCCGGAGCCACTAAGAACAATATGAAGCAGATCATTTGCCAAAGAAGAGCACAGGGATATACACCAGCTGATGTTTAATGAGTAACAACAAGGCCAAATGAGGAAGGACACCTGCAGCCTCAACTGAAGGTATCAGATGACCTGATAATTTGAGGTCCAAATAGCATGCCCCAGCTGCTGGTCACTTACACGATCGAAGGCGTGTGACACAGATTGACCAGTCTTTCAGGTCACAGCTGTTTGTGTGCTAAAAGATCATCCTGTAAGAGCACTGTAGTACATAGATATTAAAACTCGATTTATAAGTAAATGAACAAATGAAAAAAAAAATTCGGTCTCAATAACATCTTGCTTTTTATACCTTGAAAAAGGAGAGTGTAAGGATCTGTTAGTTTCAAAGTGAAGTGGACTGTAGGCAGAAATTCAAACATATTTTAAAGGAATTTAAAGTAAATCCACAGATAACAGTTGAAAAACAAATTACAGAGAAAACAGACGCGTTTGGACAAAACACGCGCGTTTCGACCTCTTAAGCCAAGAGTTGATCGCGTCATGTGTTAGTCTTGTAATGTGCTTGTCCATGTTCTGGCTGATCAGTTTAAATTCATTTTATACTTGTTAAGGATCTGGTCGGGCGATGGAAGAATGTCCTTCTGATTTTATCTTGTGCTCTGTCACTCGTTTCAACGAGACAGAAAAAAAAGAGGGGTGCATAGTTTCTGGAATCTCATCCAGTCGTGTAAAGGTACAATTATCTTAGCAGGTACTTCATCCTGCGGAATTTCAACACTCCTAAAATATCCCACATTTTATGTGACTTTGATCATCATCACAGACAAAGAGTTAACACTCGCAAGCTAAACGACATAGCACTGTCATCAAAATGCTCTGCAAGGTTTTCAGTCTGTAAGCAGCGTGTGACAAGAAGTAGGACAGATAGAATACCTTGCCTATTTTCTTCCCCGATTCTGCTGTGTTCATTTCTTCATTCCCTGTGATAATTTATTTATATCATAGATTGCTAACTGTATTTCTACAGGGATCACCTTGTTCACCAAAAATTAAAATTGGCGAGTCTTCAAGTTGCACCATGCGGTACAGCCCCAATGACAGTGGAACCACTTTCCTGAGGACTGTCCCACACATGAAAAGTTAAGGGCAGAGACCTGGCCTGCCAACACACCGATGAGGGAAAAGCTTTATGGATCACGGAGGCTCCGCAGTAACGGCAGACTTCGGTCAGTGCCTTGGGGTTCCTGTCTGAGTGAACGAAGCAGAAGAAAGTGAAGAAGAAGAAGGAGAAGAAAATTACAGAGGATGAACGCAGTGACCCGTAGAACGTTAAACAGTACAACGCCTTCTCAAAAATCCAAATATCAATACTTGAATTGAAGTATTATTGGTTAGCTCTTTATGGCAGGAATACAAATCAGCATGACTGCGTGTGTTCAATATTTAAAACCTAGAGACACATTGTGACAATCGCTAGACAATTTCTGACTGATGATGTATGAATATTACCTGAAAAAAAAAAAAATTCGTTTTCGTTTTCTTGTTTCCTAGTCGGAGTTATATATTATATATATATATGTTAGTTGGCAGAATCCATCTACCACTGCAGATATGAATGCTTATTTTCCCCTATTTCTTCAATCTAAAGACATAAGTGCACAGCTTTGTTTATAATTGAATTATATATTATATATAATATATATATATATATATATATATAATATAAAACGTAGTATTTAAAAAGGAATGTTAAAATCTCCAGGTCCTTGTCAACTAAAAAATTTAAATATATATATATACCACCGATAGGAAACAAGGAAAACGAAATTCTTTTTGGGGCGAAAAATCATTATATTTTTTTGTGTATTATCAGTGTGTTTTTTAAAGTTGACACGCTGGAGGGACCGATCGAGTATACTTGCAGACTGATTTATTTATTTTTTGTATTATATGTTTGACGTAACCGGTGGCTCAATGTCCATCTGTCAGTTCAGTTCCCAGCACTATGACAAGGACCTGGTGAGAAGTCGATTAGAAGAACACGTTTCCTCTCTGTGTGACATACTGTGTAAGAAAAACCAACAAATCGAACGCAAAGGGGAAGGGTAAATAAAACAGAGAAGTTAAGAAAAAAAAAGAAGGAACGATAGAAATATTTATAGAATAGGAGGTATGATCGAACGAAACGAAGAAAGAAATAAAGACAACAGGGAGATAAACTAAAAAGAAAAATTAATAAAAAACAAAAAACAAAAAAAACCCGATCAAACAAACAAAAAAATGAACGGAAGGAGACAAGGGGAAAAAATACAAATAAAACGTGTGATCTGTAGGAGGATATTAAAACATATATCACTTGAAGGCGTTAAATTAAGTTAGGCAGTGAACAGCGTAAAATCTAACAGAACTTCTAATATCATCAAAAATGACTGAAAAACATTAAGATGGAGATGTCTAGCACTTACACCAATACACAGGATGATACAAGCATTTTGGAACAGCGCAACAGTATTATTTAGCACCACACAAACCACCACCAGAATGATTCAAGCATGAAGATGGCCACTGATTCTAGACATTGAACACTACACAATTTCTACTGGTCACTGATTAAAGAACACTGAACACTATACAGTACCACTAGAATAATGAAGCATAAAAAATGCTCACTGATTAAAGATTTTGAACACTATACCAATACATCAGAACGATTCATGATTAAGATGCACGTGAATAGATATATCTAACACTACACCGGCACCACACAGATGATTGAAGCATTAGATTTGCAGTGAACAAAATATCCACGCCAATACCGCAGAATAATTCAAAAGCACTTAAACGACGGACGGTAAGATTCCAATGTCTTATACTGCAACGACTATGGATTGATTTAAACTTGAGGAGCGTAATGAAAGAGATATTCACAACCACGTTGGCAAAGGAGTGAAGAGAGATATCAATATACAATGAATAAAACAAATTAAAAAAAAAATGATTTTCGACAACACACGATCGTGACAGGAGGAGAGGTATTTGTCAATTGCACGTTCATGAACGCAGATGAGAGGAATTTATTGCAAGTTGAACATGACATTCAAATAGAGGCATTGTCATCCGCTGACATCACAGTTGGCATTTATAAGGTCACTGACGTAACAGCGGGAGGACAGGCGATTTTCATGCATTGACGTGACAGTAAAAGAAGGGTATTTATCGCACTTTGAAACAAGCGAAGAAAACATTTTATTACACGTTAGTGCGACACGTAAAATGTTATTTATCGCTACATGACACGAATGACAGTAAAGGGGAGAAATTGTTCACCTCTCTGACAGTGTAAAGACGTCTATAATCATTACAAATGAAATGGCGGCGAAGAGAGGTATTTATTACCACGTGAATGATAGTGTAGAGAGACATTTATTACTTACAGAGGCAGTCAGTACACACAGGCGTTTAATCACACACTGTACCAAAATGAAGAGAGGTATTTATTACTACACTGACATCACAGTTGAAAGAGTAATGATTTATAATACATTGAATGGAAGTAAATTCAGGTAGTTATCTCTGTCCTGACGTGGATGCGAAGAGAGCATTTATCATTTTCATAGTCTTTACAGGGGAGAGAGGCATTAATCACTGCACCGAATGACAGTGAAGAAAGGCATTTATCCACGACATTGACATGACAGTGAAGAGAGACATTTATCACTAACACTGATATTGACTGTGAAGAGAGACATTTATCACTGTATGACATGACAGTGAAGAGAGGCATTTGTCACTGTATTAACATACAGCGGAGAGGCATTTATCCATACAATGACATGACAGTGAAGAGGAGGCATTTATCACTGTATTTACATGACAGTGAAGGGGAGGCTTTATCACACAATGACATGACAGTGAAGAGATGACTTTACATGTATTGACATACAGCGAAGAGAGGGCATTTATCACTACAATGTCAGACAGTGAGAGAGACATTTTCATATAATGACGACAGTGAAGAGAGACATTTTTCACTACAATGACTGACATGAGAGAGACATTTATCATAAATGACATGACAGTGAAGGGGAGAAAATTTTCCCCCACATGACATACAGTGAACAGAGGCATTTATCACTGTAAGACATGACAGCGAAGAGAGAATTTATCACTACAATTACAAGCAGTAATGAGTGGCATTTATCACTAAAATCGAACGACAGTGAAGAGAGACATTTATCACGACTTTACATGACCCCCAAAGAAGCATTTTATAAACGAATTGTAATGACAGTGAAGAGAGCTTATCCTTTTATTGACATGACAGTGAAAAAAGGCATTTAACACTACCGACATGCAGTGACGAGAACATTTATCACCCGTATTGACATGACAGTGAAAGAGAGGCATTTTCACTGTATTGACATGACAGTGAAGAAAGGATTATCACTACACTGACATGACAGTGAAAAGAGGCATTTTTCATTTTATTGACATGACAGTGAAGAGAGGCATTTACATTTATTGACATGACGAAAGAGCATTATCACGTATTGAATGACAGTGAACAAGGCATTTATCATACACTTTACTGACAGTGAAGAGAGACATTTTTACACTACACTGACTGACAGTGCAGAGCACGTGTCATTATCACGAAACTGACATGACAGTGAAGAGTGGCATTCTATCAAACAACTGACTTGACAGTGCACCAGAGAGACAATTTATCACAGCAATGACCTGAAAGTACAGAGAGACACTTTATCACTATATTGAACTCTTGGCAGTGAAGTGAGGGCAAGGATCAGTACATTGACATGAGAGTAGAGAGAGACCATTTTATCACAATATTAAAACTCAATGGTGATGATGATTTATTAACTTTCCTGAAACTGGTCGTTGTACGCGTATCGGTCTCGTAGTGTGGAGAGGCTCTAACTTTTAACTATTTTCCCGTAAAAACAAAATAAGTGTCCAGAAGGTATTGTCACGTCACCTGAACACTGTTGAAATGATGTCCTCGCTGAGTAAACTAACAGAAGGAAATGCTGGGAACTTCACGTTTGTCATGTGTTTGTTCACAAACCAAAAGATCGACTCGGATATGAATCGTGCCGTGGTCATATATATCTCTATTTAGCTTGTATGTTGTTGTTGTTTTGTTTGTTTTTTGTTTTGTTTTAAGAACATGCGAAGTTCAAGTAACAGTCCTGACCAAATCTGACGTCAATCGCAGTGACGTATAAACTATAGAAGCATCGTATAGCGATTCCAGAATCCCAACAGAACGAGAAGAACTTCCAGGAATGTTGAAGAAGTATATCTTTCACCCCCCCCCCCCCCCCGACTGTATACTGCATGCAATTTGATATTCTTTTTTTTTTTTTCTTTTTTGCGTCAAGGATCTCCAACTCCTTTTAACTATTTGATTTTTCAATTGGCTCTACTTGTAATGATTCTTGTTTTGTTGTTGTTGTTTCTTGTTTCTTTGGTTTTGTTTTGTTTTGATAGTATCCTTTGATCCCTGTTGTGTGTGCGTGGCACGACATGTTTCTGGAACGTTCAATTTCATAAAATTTGGAGACTGTGCTGTTTTGTTTTGTTTTTTTAAGTAAGAATGACCTGTGAACTTTGTTCGAGTTGAACAACACACAGACACAGACACAGACACACACAACACACACACATAAACACACACAACACACAACACACACACACACACAAACACTCACTAACTCACACAACACCACACACACACACACACACAACACACTGAGAGAGAGTGGGAGTAGTAGGCTCACACACACACACTCAACACACACAAACACACATGCATGTACGACGCCGTACGTACTTACATACTTCACATACATACATGTATACACAGGAAACAAGTGGTGCGGGGGAAGTGGGCGGGGAAGCAGACAGACACAGCAGACAACCAGACGGAACATACAAAACAAGAAAGACTGAGACAAAAGAAATATCAGGACTGAGTGAGCCAGGAGAGACAGTAGCCACTCAAATCACTCATTCAATTGTATCCAACGACAAGAAATACGCCACTGAAAAATTCAAGCACAACCACGCCTGACAGATCACCAGACCTAAAAGAATTTCACGCGGGGCTAATGCCAGCCAAGGCCATTTTAGGATCGGAAACTTTCCCGGAGCGATAATGAGGGACAGGGGCCCACCGTGGCCGCCCAAAGCGGAAAGTCTTAGTCGGGAAACGGGAAATGTAAATTGCGGAACACTACGGTGTGGCTGGACGGAAGGATCATTAGGAGAGGGGAGGGGTGGGGGCTCAGCGCAAATAATTGTAGGTCTGGCAACTCTATCCGGCCCCTTGATTCCAGGTCCGGTGACAAAGAAAGGAGGAAAGGAAAGAAGAAAGGAAAGAAAGAAGGAAAGAAAGAAAGAAGAAAGAAAGAAGAAGAAGAAGAGAAGAGAAGAAGAAGATGAAGAGAAGAAGAAGAGAAGAAGAAAAAGAAGAAGAGGAAGAAGAAGAAGTAGAGAAGACGAAGAGAATGAGAAAAAGAAAGAAAGAAGGTTGAAACGGTTTAATTCGGTTTGCGTTCAATATTGCTGCGAGGTGGTATCGAGGACAAGGATTGATTGGTGGCAGGAAAGTGTGGCATGGAATCAGGTGATGCAGCACTGTGGGTGATCGAATCAGACCTTCGTTACCTGTTTTCTCCACTCTGTTATCTCTTCCTTTGTTTGGGTTTTTGAAACGACGACCGCGCGGTGTGTGCTGTGTGTGTCGTGTGTGTGTGTGTGGTGTGTGTGCTGTGTGTGTGTGTTGTGTGTGTGTGTGTGTGTCTAGGTAATGGTGATAAGAAGGTGGGGAGAAGGAGGTGGTGGACTGGACGAGGGGGATGGTGTTGGTGGTGCATGATGATGATGATGTTGTTGTTGTTGTTGCTGTGGATTATGTTGATGACAATGATGATGATGATTTTGTCGAAATTCTGCTGTGATCGCTCTGTGTGTGTGTGTGTGTGTGTGTGTGTGTGTGTGTGTGTGTCGGAGAGATGTGTGTGTGTGTGTGTGCGTGTATTATCGTATGTGAGTGTGGGTGTGTGTTGTGTGTGTGTTGTGTGTGTGTGTGTGTGTGTGTCAATTGTGCGACGCGTGTACGTATGTGCGTGTGTGGTGTGTGTGAGTGTGTGTGTGGTGTGAGTGTGTGTGTGTTGTGTGTGTGTTTAAGTATTTGTTTGTATGTGTGAGATGTATGTTTAATTAGTGTGTGGACGTGTGTCAGTCTGCCTGTCTGTCTATCTGTTCCATTCCGTCTGTACTGTCTGTATGCCTCTGGTCTGTGCTTTGTTCGTCACCTTTGCGTGAGAGAGAGAGAGAGAGAGAAGAGAGAGAGAGAAGAGAGCGAGAGTATGTGTGTGTATGTGTGACTGATGTGCTAAATGTGTGTGTGTTGTGTGTGTGTGTGTGTGTGTGTGTGGTGTGTGTGTGCGCGCGCGCGCGCGCGCGTCGTGTGCGTGCGGGCCCCCAACCACGCGCGCATTCTACCGCGTGAGTGTAGCACGAGGTGCCGAGTTTGTTGTGCGTGTGTATCTAAGCGAATTCATGTGTATGCGTGTATGTGAGAATTTACGTGCTTTGCTTTTGTTTATGAGGTGTGCTCTATGAAGCATGAACATAGGAAACAGCTGTTTTCATTACACTCACAGAATCATTTTGCTTCTCTTAAAAAACAACAACAACAACAACTGAAAGAAAAGTTTCAGACCTCAGTAACATCACAACAACCACACTTCTTCTCTTGTTGTTGCAAGGATGTGCATACCGTCAGTCATACACCATTCATCACCGGCCTCCCACCAAACCTGTTCTCAGATTAGTTTCAACACGGGATGAGAGAGGCGAAAAATGAAGCTAATTTAAAGCGAATGGTATGAGTTTCGCCAGACGATTACAGACAAAACAGATCACAGGACAAAAGATTACTGGAACTATCTGTCCTGGTTATAATCAGTTTGTCTGTATCGTCTGGGCTGGAACTCCATACCTTCCTTTTCAGATTCCTGTTTCTCAGATGGTTTACCCTGCAGATCTATCCTTTGTGAATGAAGCAACAACGTAGTTATCATTTGAGGTGATGAAACACATCGATTTGTTGTCATATGATTGCTATGGAGACAGTTGTCATTTGTGACGTCTGAAAATTGCTGATTGTCAAAACATTTCCACTGTTTGTGTTTGTGACGCTTTGAAAATGCCTAAATTGTCAAAATATTTCCACGTCTGTGTTGGACGTCTGAAAAATGCTGAATTGTCAAAACATTTCCATTGTCTGTGGATTGTGACGTCTGAAAAATGTGAATTGTCAAAACATTTCCATGTCTGTGATGTGACGCCAGACAAAGGACTCAATTATCGAATCATTTTCATGTCTGTGATTCTGACATCAGAAAAGACTTAGTTGTCGAAAAGTTTCTATGTCTCGCTGGTTTTGTGACGGCCTGTCAAATGACTTTGTTGCCGAAATCTTTTCTTTGTCTGTGGTTTGTGACGCTGTCAAAGACTTTGTTGCCGAAAAATTTCTTTGTCTGTGGTTTGTGACGCCTGAAAACAAACAGTTGTCGAAAAAGTTATTGTCACTGTGGTTTGTGACTTTGCAGAAAGACTAAACTGACGTAGAGTTTCACGTCTCTTTTGAAACAATTTGGATTAAGTGTTACTTTACACTCTGTTTTTGGGGTGTTTGTATTTTGGTATCTTTAACACGTAGATCGTGAAGAATTGTTTAGATGTTTCTTTTTAAGTTTCGGGAATCAAACTTCAGTTTGTGTCTAACCATTAATTTTGTGTTCCGCCTAGTTTTGGTCTTTACGTGGATTTCTCTCTTCATGTGACCTCTGAGGTCAGTTTGCCTTTGATACAATGTCTACGGAATTGAACAATCTCCAAAGCGTCGCCTGAGCTGAGGAAACTCCTAAAGCCTGAAACTTCCCTCACGTCCCATGTCCCTTTCTTTCACCACGCAAATCAATTTGCATGGAGAGATGTTTTACTCTGGCAAGAGACTGGAAAGCTCTCAATAGGTTTTCTGTATTGTGTCTAAAATAATATCACAGCACTATGAGAGAAATATAAAAAGAGGCATTCTGGCTCACCACTCCGCAGTCCACCGGCTAAAGCCGTTTCGCTGTTGCTCCGCCGGCTACCAGAATGCCTATTTTTTAGTTCTATAATAGTAACCACTTTACAAAACATACATAATGTGTAGGATTATCTGTTTTACACTCATTTAGAAAACTTTGAGACTAAGTTTTTGCTTAATCTTCGTTTTTCTTGATCGTTGTCAATAACATTCATTTTCTCGCATTACATTCATCAAATGCGTTCTCTGTCGTTCTTTGTGAATAAAACCACTGTCTTTAATTGTTCTCTAAAGTCTTTTAAAATGAGTTATATTTTGACATAGAATCCACACATCATCCCAGATGTCTTCCAACTGAAAGCCAGTTTTGATAAAAGTGTTCTATTTTTAAATATGTCTCTTTCTCCAGAACAGTCATCTATAATAATAGTGTCTGTGTTCCTTCAAACTGTCTAAGAATGTTCTAAACACTCACTCAGTTTATTGTAGGATCAACTAAATATATGTCATCTATCTGTCCATATAAACCTTCTGTCGTGATATGCTTTGTTCCATTTAAGTGTGGGAGAAAATAATTTATGATCAAAATTACTAACGATAAACTGTTTGTATAGGTCGAGCAAATATTGTTTTCCAACACCCAGTCTGTCCACAAATCAATGAACAATGAGGGGTTTTTATCATAAAGTTTAACATTGACACCAAAGTTGTTTGCTCCATAGTTTTTTTAAAACAGAATTTATTTTACTCAAGTTTTGTTATTTTCTTACTCTCTGTCAAAACTTGATCGTATATAAAACCTTTAAGGCCCAAATGTGTAGATTATCCAGTTTCAGTCTGTAAAGATCGTTTCTATTTAAATAATATCAATTTTGTTGCTTGTTGTTATGACCTTAATATCCTCGCCATTGTAAGAACGACGACAGTTACTTTAAGTTTGTCAACGTCTAAGTTTTGCCAGCTAATAAGAATTCCTTCCATAAGGTTGTCACTACACCCACAGCTCCATTTCCTTGCCTCATCTTTTAAGACAGAATTTTTAAATATCATTGTGAACGTGTCTCTAATTTTGTACGTGGAATGAACTGTAATTTTGTAGAAGCTTTCTTTAAAACCGATTTCTTCTGTGGAGGATGTACTGTTTGTCCCAATAGGCTTTATTTCGCTCTCTTTCGACGTTGTCCTATGGCATAAGTCTAATGTAAAGGGCAGAGTTCAATGCTTTCTGAAATTTTTTGACGGGTCGAAAAAATGTAAATGGGCTTAAGAATTCAAATTTTATGTCCCATTCTAAATATGGTTCTTAAGTGCATTTGTTGTCAGTTTTTCGACTATTTTATATTCATACTGACTGTATTATTTGCTTCTAGATTGAGTAGTTGTCTAGTTAGGAAAACTTTTGTTGGTCGTCAACCTCTTTGCGCTTTGTAATAACCATCTTTAGAGTACTCAAACCATACAAAAGTGCCTATATCACCGTTGTGTTACAAAGTCCTCAAACGTCTGCTTGGTCTTTTTATTCTAAAGTTACACACATCTCTGGCGATAATGTGACCCCGAATCGTCTGTACACGTGACATTTTTAAAACTACGTATTATTTTATTCTAAAAAATGGGCAGGTATCAACATTTCACGACTTTCCCTGTTTTATCTGTGATCTTTATATTAAATGATCTGACCCTCCCACAAGCTATCTTTTAAACTGTAAATTGGGAATCGTAAAATTCTATCGCAATATGCAGACTTTACCTGATGATGTGATCTTAAATCAGTTGAGGGGCCTTCCATTATATTAAGTTTTCATCAGTGCTCAGTCATCCAATGTACATAGAGTTATTGGATATAAGGCAAGATCGAGCGGTTATTCTCCCTCAAAGTAGTTTCGTCTGGTGCAACTCTAAAATTATGATAGATATAATCGATTTTAAAGGCCTAAATTTTAGCTAGCTCTACATCAAAAAATAATGGATATCTTTTACAAGTTTGATGTTAACATTGTTTTTAGATTTGCATTGTTAAGTTTGAGAGTAATGTCGAAGTTACTCATTGCTTCTTTTAGTGGAGCAAAAACCCGTAATAATCCATAGGGTATGGTTAATGGCTAATTAAGTTCCTCGTCATCAAGTTTTCGAATCTCATTATTCCTCTTGGATTGACTTATATTAAAACCTACGACTTTGTAGATTATTTCATGGAGTGCGACCCTTGGGTTCCGCAGTTATAACAAATAGCATATTCTTAAATCGAAGGAATGTCTTGAGTTGTATTGTTACAAACATTTTAAAACAAATTTTAAAATTGAGTGCATTCAAATTTACTAATGCAAAATATTATGTTGGAACGCACTTCAGCCTATTGATATATCAACTGATACCCTCGACCATTTTCTGTGAACTCAGATGACGCCTTTTCAAGTAAAGGTTAAGTACTCCATTGAATCAGATATCTTATCCTCCTATCAAAACGGACTACATCCCGAAAGTGTGGTTCAGTCATCCGATGCAGGTTTTATCAGAACCAGATTAAATACTTGCTGTGTTTTGTGCATCAACTGGGTGTGGAGTGTCGTATGGCTGGTTCATTTTAATCATCCTGATCCTTTGGTGAGGTCAGTGTATAGAATTTCATTTCTATTACCACCTTCAGACGTATTTTATCTGAACTGCAAGCGCATTACCAAATGACAAAAACGTTTAATCCATTCAGCAAAGAACTTGATTACAAGGCTTTGAAAGGATCTGTAACGATTGGATATTGACCCAAAGACGACTTTAGACAAAGTTGGATCTTAATCATGGTTTAGGCTCCCTTTATTTTTTGGGGCGTGCACAGAAAGTATAACTAGGATTGGAATACGCAGTACACATCTCCCCCTTCTCTTCAGGCAACAACTGTTCACTCGGAGTCATAGAGCAAGAGCATAAACTGCATGGACAAAATTATTTTGGATCTTCTAATTGGTCTATACTAGAGGCGGGAATAGAACGAATAAACGGAATCCATTCGTACTTATGTTTGGTGTTTGCTAGGTCGCAAGCAACAAACGAGTTCAAACATAATTGATCCTTCTACTGCTTTGACGCCACAAAAACAGTATTTAGCAAATTTAGAGGATTCTTATTAATTCTGCAATGATTTGCCTTCAAGTATTAAAAGGTTCCAAAATGTTTTGCAAATACCGCAAGATCGAAAGTTAGACTTTGCTGTTGGCACTGGTTTATACATGCTGCCTTCTGACCTCAGATTCAGATAGGAACAATAATAAACTTTAATATTGAAATCCTTGTGGCTGGTAAAGAAGAGAAGGTCGGAAAAAACGACACTAAATTCTAAGCCAGCAATAGCAATAAAAAAGAAGCCCCACCATCCCGAGCCCCCCAAACCCCCCATTCAATCCCTGTCGGTCCAAGAAATATTGACCATGAAATGAAAAGACGCATTGTTACTTGGATTAACTGCCTAGTGGTTACGTGGTCTTTATCTTACTAACAGAGTAACCCAACTATTAACAACTAATGCCATAAGTGCTCGCCCATAAAGCCAACTACTTTACTTGCAGCAGACACAAAGCCAGCTACGATCCCCTATATGACCAGCAAGAGTCTATTGCCTTACTGGCTAATTTTTTTAATAAACTTGCAAGGTGATCGAGTGTTTTTTTACCATGATATATCTGTTGGCGGGCGGGTGGCACTGCTCCCACACCGCCGCCTGTAAGAGCCATTCAACCAGTGTAATATTGCAAATCCTAAGGGCTGTTATAACACTTGCTAATGTGACGCCTTGCTCTCTATACAGTGTTCTTATCGTTCTCGCTAACGTTGTGTTTCATCATAAAATTCTTTGGATAGTTTCTATTATCTGCTCACCTTGAGTACGTAATTGTTCTCGGTTATTAGACAACACTTATAGTCTTGCAGATCTCTCTTGTTCAAGATATTTTAGTCTTTGTGTTATTCTTTCTTTTAACACCAGGTTCTATGTTGTGGTCATCAGCTCAACTAGTTTTGCTGTTTCTCTTTTTATATGCTCATCTAGTTCACTGTTGTGCTAATTGTTTGTTCATTCGCCTCTGATGCTTTTTAAAAGCATGATCAAGGGCCGTTATTTCTCTCAATAGGTAGCGGGGATCGTGCTTGTTTTTAATACTGTTTCTCTGAAAAAAACTGGTTTCTATTATTGTCTGCTGTTGGGCTTATATCGTTAAGGGTATGTTTTGCTCATGTATTTGGTTATCGTTGGAGTTATGTAGTGTGTTTTGAAGTTTTTAGCAACTGCCTCACTGTCTTATCTTCGCGGTTTAGCAATGCCAAGGCGATTTTGATCGCTCACACTGAGCCTTTGTCTAATCTGTAGGTCTTTGCTAAATAACTTGATGGGTCTGGTTTAGTTGTAAGCTGAACAAAGTTGTCCTTGCTCGTTTTTCACAAACAAATGGTCATCTTTTGTTTCAAAATCATTTGAGGGTCTATAAAATTCGGGTGGTCTTGGCCTAAAACTTTGAATAAAATGATTTGGACCTTACTTTTGTTTAATTCATCGCAGCAATGATTGTAATGATTTGTGTCAAAGGCGTCATTTCACTATGTCGTCTCAGATCAAAAACATCAAATCTTCTTTGCATGTTTTTAAATATTAACTTTTTATTTTGTTTTATTAAAAAATGTCACAAGAAATGGCTCGATCTTGCCGCATAAGAAGACTGAAAGAGCCCTTTGCGTGAGGAAATAAACAGATATTATTGTTCAAATAATCATTACTAATTGATTCAGATCAGATTTTACTTGTCAAAGTTCCAGACTAGGAGCAGATGAAGTGATTGTGCCAGGATCTGCACGGTTACTTTCAAATATGATCTGATCAGGCAAACAGACGTAAAACAGGGTCAGTTGTACTGAATCTGGGGCGGGCAATTGTTAAGAAATTTCTATAAAAACTTTGGAGGGCAAGGAATATTTTCTTCTACACACTGCAGACATATTTTCATAATCTATTCTGATCTATGGCTAACCGAGGCATAAAGGGCCGATCTTGCGTTTCAGGAATCGAGATATAAACGAAGCACTAAAACCACAGATTAGACGCGAAGATGCTATGACGGTAACAAGTATGAAGCTGTATGTTATGGCGTTTGGAATTCGATTTTCTTTCCTTAGATTTTGAGGTTGTAAAAAGGAATGCGCATTACTTCAAGGAGCATTAAAAGACAGATTGTCATATGAACTAACTTTTAATGATACAAACGTGTCATTAGATCGACAGACAAATGATTCCAAGTACAGCATTTCGACATCTCGTTAGAGGTTGACATTGTTAGCAACCTAACTTAGCAAGGCTGATTGTGCAACATTATCAGTCAAAATTAGCAATATAGTACGAAAGAGTGATTCATCATCTACTAAATATCCTAAAAGCAGAGGCAGACACTATATGGAACTTTAGTTTTAGCGCCGCGCAAGATCCCTTAAAGGTTTTTTATTGCTGTGTGAAGATGAAGAACATTCACAATGACAAAGTGAATATTTATAAATCCTAAAATAACGAATGTACAATGTTCATACTTGAGGGTAGTCCTAACCAAGTCTACGTAGTGGGCTTAAACCTTATCATTATTTTGATGAAATAAGAAATTGTTTGGAGGCGGGAGGTCTAGAAGTCCAACAGTAGAACTTGTGTCTAAAGATCTACACCTTACAGTTGTTAGACTGATGATATTTACAACGAATACGGTTTATGGATTGACCTAAGGTCAACAGAAGATATTCAGTTGCATGGGAGTGGGAGAACAGTTAAAAGAGTATTATAACATTCAAATTGATAAGAAAAGAGAGTGATAAACCAACTTAATGTTCTTATGTTTTTAAAATATGATGCGCAGCTGATATTCAAGATAACAGAGATTGAAAGATATCCATAATAAATTATTTTTATTTAAAAAAGCATGTCTGTTACGACTTATCCAAAGTGCCCAATGAAGAGATAGTGCTGCTGTAGACATAAAAATTTAGATTAACCAACATTACACAAATGCAAAACCCAACTAGAGCAGGACCTTTCAAAATACAGCAAAACCAAACGAGGTATTCTGCTGTCTTTAATGCTGGGTACATATGTTAATACTGGAAGCATCGATCAACTAGTGCTCGATCAGCAGGAACAAGTGTAAGTCTCTTAGCAACAAAAAGGCGTAGGTGCACCGGCAGCTATACCTCTAGGTGGTTTGTCTTTAACTTTGGCCTGTGTTCATTGGCTGTAAGTGCTGTCAGCAAAAATAAAAGCTAAACTCCAAAAGCACACAGCTATGGTTCAAATAATAACCAGCTAATACTTAGTTCCTTCAAACTGACAATAAATAAAGCACTGGCCGAACTCGAACATACGGATGGAAGAATTTAGTCGCTACCCAGGCTGATTTTGAGGACTACAAAAAGGACAAAGTTTGATCTTCAAAGAAAGGCAGGGCAAACTTTTTCCTCAACAACCAGACACCGACCAGATAAATAAAGGAATGGTTTAAAAAAAAGTAAACGAAAAATTAAAACTCTGTCTAAACAGCTCACTTTAACAACCCCAAAGGGCGTTATACTTTAGTTTATGAGTCCAAGCACAAAAAAGACCGTTGTTTATTGTATTCTGAGTAACTTTATTTTTTTGATTTACATAATATTTTGAGTTAGAAACAGATGCTTCAAACATGGATAAGATATATGATGGTTCAGATGAATCGTTTGAAAGCAATGCTCGAGGCAGAGCGTTTGTCAATGCTTTAAATGAGTAGTTTTAGAAGTTATTGATCCAACAAAGGTTACAGGCAAGCGTTGTACACGATATTTAGAAAGTTCCAAGTAAACTAAACAATAAACCCTCCCAGTTAAAGTAAGGTTAGTTGTTTTAATCGACTATATAACAATAAACGAAGAAAATCTTGGAAGTTGGGATCTCAAATAAACAGAAGACTTATTCTTTCTCTTAAGACTTAACACCCGGGTGGGCAGATCAACTTCTTACACATGTTTATGAAGCCTCTGAAGCAGCTTAAAATGAGAGCTCGGTTGGTCAGAGGGCGAAGTCATAGAACAGCAGATTAAGACAGGCTAAGTTTGAGCCGATTGTTCGGCAAGGCTTACTTCTCCACATACCTCCATTCATTAGTTTTACAAATCGAGCTGTTCTAAACTTAAAAAATTCAGACCAACAAATGTTTTATTGTGGTGCGTTTCTTGCTCGGCACTGCATCACGTTGCCAAAAATGCAGAGAGAGTATCTAAACTAATTTACAGTGGGCCAATAATCTTAACTTTAACGTCCTTGAATTTCCTATGGTGTAGACAAAAATTGATCAGTTTGAACACAAAATCCACCCTAACTGTTAATGTTACACATGGTCTGAAGAAACCAACCTTCTGACAATTAGAGTGTCAAAGGAAACAGTCCAAACAATAGGCGGATCCAAAAGGCGTCATGTAGACCTTACTCATAATGCAAATCTTAATGGTGCACTACATCTCTAATACGCACATGAGCTAGATTACTAGTGCATTCTACACAACAACATAGCAAACAAGAATTTGTAGAAAATGTTTAAACAGAATTCCGTCCGTTCAAGCTGCGAGCGAACAGTTAAAAATTGAATTAGCAAGTTGACTGTGATACAGAACGAATTACGCCCGGAGAAAGGCAGTAAAGTTAGTTTTAACGAACTAGGAAAAGGTGGCAAACTAGTCCTAGGTTGTTTACGAAGACTTCGAATCACTCATTGTTCCTTATGTAGGACCAACCCCACAGAAAACTTCTCGAAAACAGTCATATTGTGTAATCATAGAATTTGCTCACTTTGCCTTCATCATTGTTAGGTCGGATGGCTCCCATTCAAAGCCAGAATTATACAGAGACCAAATGCTGCAAAATACTCTTAAAACGCATGCAGCAAGTGAGTATTGCCTGTTCTAATAATCTAAACTTATCTGAAAATCATTATGTCGCATGAAGACAAACAAACAAGTTTGACTCAGCCACTCACTGTTGGATTTGTGGGGCGGCCTTGGTTGCCACCGCTTGAGAATCAACAGGTAAGAGGACCATGATCACATTAGTGAAAGTGTAGAGGAGCAGCGCATAACAATGCAATCTTCACTAAAGTTTGAAACCAAGAACAATGGAAGCTGCCTATATTCTTTCACACTTGCGAGGATACGACTCTCACTTATAATGCAAGCAGTAACCAGTGACTTCAGGGGTCATGCATTGCACAGGTAGACATCAGAAAAGTTCATGTGTTTCACTTTAAATAAACATGTTTTCTACGCCTCTATGCAACACGGCTATAGGAATAATATACATGTTGTTGCACTCAAAGTGATTCTTGAATGTTTCTATTAATGCCTAATGCCTGGTTTATGGAGAAATGGTAGGTTTCCCACTTTATTTAAACATTTATACACTAAATGCGTGAAGTATTGGTTCAAGTCGTTATATAGCCTGTACAATCGTCTTCCCATTCTAGCGTATATATGTTAGATCTTTTACATTGCCGGGGTAAAAACCATTGGGTTACATCAGTCTGCCTCACATTATAATCGTTTCTGGTTTTGTATATGTTGGGAAAATCTAGGAGTTACCAATGTAAAAGTTTTACTTTCAAAATTCAAAAGTCGGCTAATCGATTGTCATTTACATGAATGGTATAGCCAAATAGATATATGGACGATTTTCTCTTTTATTTTTCTTTTTAAGAGGTTTTCGGGAAAAATGCCAAATATCTTTCAATGTAAACAAAGTGAGCAGTCGTATAAAACTTGATTACGGTTCAGATTAGTGTTTACTGTTTGATCACGCCACAAATTGCGGTATTCGAGCGTCCCCCGTGAAGCACTGTCGCTGTCCGTTCTTTCAGTGTGAGTTGGAATCAGAATACCATTTCTGATAGTATGTCCTAAATAACAAAGTCAGTACGCGAGAGTTACATACCTTTCAAGTTTTATAGACGACCATACAGCTTTCTAGATGTCGTTATGCTCGCTAACGGAAAATTCTTTAATGCATGTGGCACATTCATATACGAAAGCTCTTGAAGTCAGATGTGGACAGGATAATGATGTGACTTAGAACATTGTTCCTGCATGCACAGTCAAAGTGCACTTAATATATTATCACACACGATAGTGTGTGATTGAGGTGGTGTGTGTGTGTGTGTGTGTGTTGTGTGTGTGTGTGTGTGTGTGTGTGTGTGTGTGTGTGAAAGACGAGAAGGAGAGAGAGTGAGACGGAGAGAGAGAGTGAGTAAGTGAATTGGTCAAACGATAAGAATATTTGGTTTCTGGATTCTGATTCGACATTAGAAAAAGTAGTTACAGAACTCTGAATCATAAACTCTTTCTTGGAGAAACATTTCTGACAGGGTCGCCCAGTCATACTCAGCTCACATGTTGCTGGTGTGGCAGAGAGGCTTGATGGGAAGAAATGTTGGTGTGGGGTTGAACGGTTGTAAGGATCTGATTGTAGATGGGGATAGTTCAAGCCTTGATACCATGTTCAGGCTGGGGCGTCTGGCTCTTAATTTCGATGGCGTCTTTAAATTTCACTTTTGTGAGGGAAGGGGCTCTGTAGATTAAGATTTAGGTTTCTTGGGGGCTGAAAATGGGCCTGTCGCTTGTAGGATTTCATGTTATGGGCAGGTAGTTGATCGGTTTTGGTGTTACTGTAGACGGGTGGTGAGTGGTCATTGATGTTCTACTCCTATGTTGGTATGGGTACAGTCTTGTCATCCCTACTGGTACAACTACACCCACCACTGATTGAGGGGGTCCGTTTTGTCTTTGACTTGACAGTCAGTTGATGGCGTAGGGAGTTAGTTGGGTTTGTGGAATACACACTTTTGTGCATCCATGTTGTTGTGGAGGTCCTGGCTAGACGATCTGAGACTCTTTAATGTAGGGATCACCACTTTCACAGTGTCCGCTATCTGTAGAAGAAGGGTAGCGAACTCAAGGTTGTCCCACAATCATGCAGGGTATCACATTTGCGGAAAGGGCAGTCTTGATGTGTTCTTCACATCTTTAACTCTTACACTCTTTGTGGTACACAGTACTGAGGCTCTGTGCATGAGGGTGTGGTCAACAGATCTATGTGCTGGGGAAGGGGGAGTTAGTGTGAATGTTCAGATACTGGTCAGTGTGGGTGGGTTTCTATATACGGTGGTCACATCAATGTAGTCATGGGTTGGGTGGATGAAGTGTATCCAGGGAACGGGATCATTCCCTTCTATTTCAGTTTAGGAAGTGAATTGGATACTGTAGGTCGATGGAATTCAGGTGAGTGGTGAGCTGTCAATCTCGTCTCTGTATATAGGGTAATGGTGTCATCCCTTAGCGGTAACAACTTGCTGGGTGGGTTGGCACAGCAGTCTCAGGGCTACTTTCCACAATCATGTTCCATGTAAAGGGTTGGCTTCCAAGGAGATTACTGGCGATCACATGGCAGCTCCTTGTTGTCTGCTCCGGTAGAACTCGTGGTTGAATGAAAAGCTAGGTGTTGTGAGGCACTGTTCCATCAATTCTAGCAACCTGTTTCGTAGTGAGTTCTCTCGGGTTAAAGATAGGTGGTAGTCATCCTCATTCTTCTCCGAATGACTTGGAGAGGCCCCTTGGGTTTACAGGGATGCTAGTGAACAGTGGTCAACGTTTAGTTGATTATGTTTGCGAGATTTATTGTTTAGTTTTGTGTGTTTATGCTTATACTGTATTTGAACAGATGCATTGATTTCTTTCACCTTATTATTGCATTTGCGGATCAGTTTGATTTTGTTTATACCCCACTCCCTCTGTTCCCATTGACTCGGGATTGTGGCCTAGTTCAATTATAACATTTGTCTTGTTTGTTTGTTTGTCTTGTCTTGTCTTGTCTCTCTCTCTTCTCTTCTCTCTCTACTCTCTCTCTCTCTCATATATCTCTCTCTCCATCAAATGTCAACACAAAAGTTTTATTCAAGCTGTTGATCGCGAAATCTACACAAGGTCCACTACTTCGCTTTATGTTCCATACTCACACACCACCTACCAACCCATTTATACCACCTTATCGCATCACCAATCTCCTACTGACTCTCCAGGCTCCCCTCCCTCCGTCCCCTCCCTCACCGTCCCTCCACTTCAGCCCCCCCCACCACTCACCTGTGATGTCACTATTGCGTTGATAAAATTGTGAACAGGGGTGTAATTCTCCGCAAGAGGTGAAAAATGCACTCCCTTGTCATTTATAAACAGGAAGACTTATTGGATACAAGAAAATTATCTGTAGACAATAGAGTGAATTCATTCGGTGTAGATCCTGAACACAATCAGAGGACGGGGTGTTTTGTGTCTGATGCGTGGGGGCAAAGGTCATAGCCCGAACTTAGTAAGAAAGGATGTCCGTTTTGGATCCCTCAGCCTTTGAAAGACAAACGTTTGTTAGTTATCAGGATTGAAGTAAAAAGTCGGTCTTTAAACGGAATAGAACGCAGAGATCGAGAGAGAGAGAGTGAGTGAGAAGAAGTGAGAGAGTGAGAGATCTTCCACAAACCTCCGTATGTCTGTGTCTCTGTTCTCTCTCCCTCTCTCTCTCTACTCTCTCGCTCCTCTCTCTCTCTATCTCTCACAACGCCCTGATTTTTTGTTTCCATTGACTGTCTTTACCCATCAACCCTCACACACCCCCAAACCCCACCGCAACCCCACCATTTCTTTTTTTTTGTTTTTTGCTTCCCATTTTACTTTCGGATCTGCCAAAGTCTTTAATGATAATGACGGAGGAATTTGTTAGCCTGGAGTTGTTAGTCTGGCTGTGACCAACTCATTTTGACACTCCCTTGTATCCATCATTGGATCCTCAGCGTAGGCATAAAGTTTTCTCAACATACATTTCATTCCTTTACATATTTGTTTATTATTATTATTATTTATTATTATTATATTGGGTATTTATTATTGCGCTAGCCTCGTTCACACAGGACCAATCTCTATAAGCGCTTTACAATAAATCACAAAACTAACCATACACTCACTCAACGGGCTGCCATACCCCTGTAGTAGCAGGACGAAGAGCAGCCTTACTGGCGATCTTTCAGTACGTTTCGTACCTTTCAATTATCAGTCTCTCAATTTTCACTTTATCTCATTTATTCCTTCTGTTTACTAACATAGGATGCTTGCGTTGTTTATAAGTGTCCATCCATTTCCACCGGTACACGATGCGCACACACACAGTTTAAACAGTATGTGACATTTTTTTTGTGGCTTGGTAGAAAATATACAGGAGGCTATTTCAGTATACATAACAATTTTGCCAGGCTACGGGGACCCCATGTCTTTCGATTTATCAACTGCCAGTGGGGTCTTTAACGTGTGCAGGGGGCCAGGAAGGCACAGGGTCTGACTCGCTTATAGTCCCTTTCGATGGACTTGACACGTTCAGTTCTAGTAATAATAATAATAATAATTTTTAGTTGCAAAGTGAGGCGAATGCAGGCAGAAATCTAAACCAAATTCTAAATGTTAAATGTTAGCGCACTCCGCCAAAAGAACGTAGACAACGAATCATCATGACAAAAAATCGCACGCGTTTCGACCTCTTAGGTCATCTTCAGGAAAGAAAACAAAAACCATCAAGGACAACGGAAAATAATACGAGCAATCAATTTATCTCCGTTCACTTTAGCGCAGATGGGCATTGAAGTGGATGAACGCCTATACTTGACGCTGAAGTGGATGAAGATAGATGAATGCTCGTTCTTTTTTGTTG
The DNA here is from genome assembly GCA_033310375.1 of Conus canariensis. Lineage (NCBI taxonomy): Eukaryota > Metazoa > Mollusca > Gastropoda > Neogastropoda > Conidae > Conus > Conus canariensis. Next base: position 28,126 of record JAMYXO010000157.1, read on the forward strand.
TCCTGATTGTTTGTTTCTTGCTGTAGGAAGACTTAAGAGGTCGAAACGCCTCGTGATTTGTCTTGTGATTCGTTTGGTCCACGTTCTTTTGGGCGGCCGCAGCTAACTTTAATATCTAGGGGGGAAATTTCACGGTGGGTTTATTATGATTCAAAATTTTTTCACAGAAACAACTTATTTCACACCTTATTCCTATATAGAACCTTCTTTTCATTTTACGATTTGGATGCTTTGTGGTGCATGATGACTTCTTCGTTTCTGAACCCTTGGTGGTGAGTATTCACTAGAATTATAAACTGTTGTATGTCTTCCGTTTGATGACAAAGGAAGCACAAACACATCCAGTGGGTCTCACTGAGGATTTCGATTTAGCTGTTGAAAGGTTACGGAGCATGCGAAATAATAATGTTACTGTTTTTCAACAAGGTCAGATTTAGTAGTTCACATATGATGCTATAAGTGACAAGATTTTTAAGCTTATGATCTTAATGTCCACGATCTTTTCTTCCCATTTGGAAGAAATTCCTGTTCCAGGTACCCTTACGACCATTTTTCATTCCTGCACGTTTTGCTAACCTTTGTAAAGGACATTAATGTTTGTAACGGAGAAATTGGTAGCTGCACTTTTCCTGATTACTTCAACTGTTGTTGATGTGCAGACATGTGTAACGGCTACGGTGATTCTCAGAACCAATGGAACAGTCTTCGTCAACTGGTATTAGCAGCGCTCAGAATCCAACGTGGCTGAACGAAGCAGACGAGGCGCGAACGTATAACTCGTCTCACAATTCTCTCCGATCGATTCGCCTTTGGTCTATATCCAATATCCTTCACTTGTCCCACTCCATTTTACGTGAAGGAGGAACGTTTCAGTTGGTAGGGTTCACTCACTTTATCCCTACCCCTAAACCCAACCAATAATCATAACCTCCTCTTTCCATCAACATCCATCCCACTTAATAACCACCATTTCCTATCCCCACCCCCCTATATATCACCCCATACACATCACATCCCATTCCATATTTTATCCCCTTATCCCCTCCCCCCTCCCTCCATACCCCCCCCCCCCCCAAAAAACCCCCCCCCCCCCCCCCCCCCCCCCCCCCCCCCCCCCCCCCCCCCCCCCCCCCCCCCCCCCCCCCCCCCCCCCCCCCCCCCCCCCCCCCCCAAAACAAAAAACAAAAAAACCCCCCCACCCACCCCCCCCCCCCCCCCCCCCCCCCCCCCCAACCCCCCAATATATTATATCGCCTATATCACTTCACCCCCCACAACTCTTCCCCACCTTTCCCCCCCCCCCCCCCCCCCCCCCCTTTTCTCCCCCCCCTCCCCCCCCCCCACATTTTTTTTTTTTTTTTCTGGTGAGCAAGAGGGAGGACGCAGAGCAAAGCCAGTCGGTCCGACAGGAAGAGGTGAGTTCCTTCAATATGCGCGTGCAACTCCAACTGCGAAAGACGAAGATATTTGTTTCTTCTTATAATTGCGCAGGCCGGCAAAATAGATTTAAAATTTAGTGTTTAAAAGGGAATGATGATATTTCACAAAAGAATGGGTTAATTTAAAAACTACAAATGTAAATTAATAAATAAATGAATAAAGGAAAGTGCACTATGTTAAAAAATGTGCCCCCTCTTTCTCAAACCAGGGTCCGTTTACATGGTTTCTTATGGATTTCGTCCTGTTTCTGTCTGTTGTCGTCGCTGTTGTCTCTGTCTCTGTTGTCTGTTTTCTGTCTCTGTCTTCTGTCTTCTGTCTGTCGTCTCTCTCTCTCCTCTCTCACTCCTCTTTCTCCTCTCTCTTCCCCTGGCGGCTCTGTTAAATAAAACCTTTAAAAATTTTATTTTTAAACTCAAGCTGTTTATTTTAAAGCACAGGGGTCGCATTTTTGGAAAAAACAACCCAAAAACAAAAACACACACGACAACAAAAAACAAATTGTGTTAAAACGGGATCGGCGGTGTGCTACCGGCCCCTCGGTTTTGCAACACTGGGGATCTTAGCTCATATGTATCCCATGGTGTTGGGTACAGCTGGAAATCATGGGCAGCTGGACCATGTACTTCCAGCTGTACCATGTACCATGTACTTCCAGCTGTACCATGTACTTCCAGCTGTACCATGTACTTCCAGCTGTCCCATGTACTTCGTACTTCCAGCTGTACCATGTACTTCCTGCTGTACCATGTACTTCCAGCTGTACCATGTACATGTACTTCCAGCTGTCCCATGTACTTCCAGCTGTACCATGTACTTCCAGCTGTCCCATGTACTTCCAGCTGTACCCAACGACCATGGGTTACATATGAGCTTAGTGCACCCAGTGGCTAAACAGATGGGCCGTGTTGCACACTCGCCGATGCCGCTTAACACAATGTTGTTGTTGTCGTTGTTGTTGTTGTTGTTGTTGTTGTTGTTTCCTAAAATGACGATCCTCCCTGTGCATTCAATGAACAGAACTCTGAGCTGAAATAAACAATTTCAAGGTTTGAGACAGAGCCAGACAGAGAGAGAGAGAGAGAGAGAGGAGAGAGAGAGAGAGAGAGAGAGAGAGAGACAGACAGACAGACAGACAGGACAGACAGACAGACAGACAGACAGACAGAGACAGAGACAGACAGCAGACAGACAGACAGACAGAGACAGAGACAGAAAGTCCATTAGGTAGACCTATGTAAACAGGAGCCTGGTTTGAGAAATGACGTGGCACATTGTATAGCATAGCATCGTCCATTCAGTCATTTATTTATGTATTTACTTATTTGTTAGTATTTATTTAACATTCTTTTGTGTATATATCATCATTCTATTACACTGATTGATCTATGTGTCGGCACTGTCGACGAAGTATATGAGATAGAAACAATATCTTCGTCTTTCGTCAGTTGGAGTTGCACTGCGCATATTGAAGGAACTCACCTCTTCCTGTCGGTCCGACTGGCTGGCTCTGCGTCCGCCTCTTGCTCACCACAGGCTGGCTGGCTGTTCACCGCACCCCACAGGCCAGGTCAGATCATCGACTTTGAAGCACACACGTGGATGTTCACTTTCCCAGGATTAACAACCTATGTGCAGTCAGTAGGCTGCCCGCGCTGAACAGCAGACAAGAAGAAACTGACGTCACCCGAGCGGGCGCCCCTACCAACTGAACGTTCCTCTCTTCACGTAAAAATGAGTGGCAAGTGGAAGGATATTGGATATAGACAAAGGCGAATCGATCGGAGAGAATTGAGACGAGTTACCGTTCGCGCCTCGTCTGCTTCGTTCAGCACGTTGGATTCTGAGCGCTGCTAATCCCAGTTGCGAAGACTGTTCCATTGTTCTGAGAATCACGTAGCCGTTCACATGTCTGCAACGAATCAACAACAGTTGAGTAATCAGGGAAAAGGTGCAGGCTACCAATTTCTCCGTTACAACATTAATGTCTTTACAAAGGTTAGCAAACGTGCAGGAAGAAAAAAGGCGAAGGGGGACCTGGAACAGGATTTCTTCAAATGGGACGAAAAAATCGGGACATTAGATCATAAGCAATAAAATCTGTCACTTATAGCAGCATATTGTGAACTACTATAATCGACCTTGAAAACAGAACATTTTATTTCGCATGCTCCGTAACCTTTCATCAGCTAAATCGGATTCCTCAGCGAGACACGACTGGTTGTGTTTGTGCTTCCTTGGCATCAAACGAAGACATACAACAGTTTATAATTCTGTGGTATTCTCACCACCAAGGGTTCAAAACGAGAAGTCAGCAGCACCACAAAAGCAGCCAGAAACGTAAAATGAAAAGAAGTTCTATAAGGATAAGGAAATAAGTTGTTTCTGAAAAAATTTGAATCATTATAAACGAAATTCTAGATATTAATGTTAGCGCGCCGCCAAAAGAACGTGGACCAACGAATCACAAGACAAATCACGAGGCGTTTCGACCTCTTAGGTCTTCTTCAGGCAAGAAACAAACAATCAGGACAACAAAAATGAACGAGCAATCATCTATCTTCATCCACTTCAGCGCAAGATAGGCGTTCATCCACTTCAATGCCCATCTTGCGCTAAAGTGAACGGAGATAAGTGATTGCTCGTTTATTTTCGTTGTCCTGATGTTTTTGTTTCTTTCCTGAAGATGACCTAAGAGGTCGAAACGCGTCGTTTTTGTCTTGTGATTCGTTTGTCTACGTTCTTTTGGCGGTGCGCTAACATTACATTTAGAATTTGTTTAGATTTCTGCCTGCAGTCGCCTCACTTTGCAACTAGAATTATTATTATTATTATTACTAGAACTGAACGTCAAGTCCATCGGATAGGGACTATAAGCGAGTCAGACCCGTGTGCCTTCCTGGCCCCCTGCACACGTTAAAGAACCCCGGCAGTTGAAAATCGAAAAGAACAGGGGGTTCCCCGCTGCCCTGGCAAAATTGATGTAGACTGAAGATAGCCGCCTGGTATTTCTTACCAAGCCACAAAAATTGTCACTTACTGTTATCGTGTGCCATCGTGTACCGTGGAAATGGAGGACACGTATAAAACATCGCATGCATCCTATGTGAGAAACTGAAGGAATAAATGAGATAAATGAAAATGAGTGACTGATATTTGAATGGTACGGGAAACGACTGAATGAGCGCCAGTAGGCTGCTCTTCGGCCGGCTCTACTGGGTAGGCAGCCGTTGAGTGAGTGAGGTAGTGTTTTTTTTATTGTAAAGCGTTAGAGCTTGGTCTGTGACCGAGGATAGGCGCTATTTAAATACCCAATATAATAATAATAATAATAATAATAATAACATTATGTAAACGGTATGAAATGTATGTGAAAATCTTTGAGCCTACGCTTGAGGATCCAATTGATGGATACAAGGGAGGTCAAAAGGTGTCAACAGCCAGACTAACAACTCCAGGCTAACAATTTCCTCCGTCATTTCATTAATGACTTGGCCAAGATTCCGAAAGAAATGGGGAAAGCAAAAAAAAAAAAAAAAGAAAATGGGGGGGCGGGGGGGTTGGGGGGGGGGTGGTGATGGGGAAAGACAGTCAATGGAAACAAAAAATCAGGGCGTGAGAGAGAGAGAGAGAGAGAGAGAGAGAGAGAGAGAGAGAGAGAGAGAGAAACAGAGACACAGACAGACGGGTGTGTGAAGTCTCTCTCTCTCTCTCTTCTCTCTCTCTCTCTCTCTCTCTCTCTCTGCGTTTCTTTCCGTTTTAAAGACCGACTTTTCTTCAATACTGATAACTAACAAACGTTGTCTTTCAAAAGGCGAGGGATCAAACGGACATCCTTTCTTACTAAGTTCGGGGCTATGACCTTTGCCCCCAGCATCAGACACTAACACCCCGTCCTCTGATTGGTTCAGGAGCAGCACGCGGAATGTTCACTCTTTGTCTACTGATAATTTCTTGTACCAATATGTCTTCCTGGGTATTAAATGACAAGGGAGGCAATTTCACCTCTGCGAGAAGTAACACCCCTGTTTCACAAACTACGCAATGTGACAATCACAGGGAGGTGGGGGGGGGGCGAAGGGAGGGGACGGAGGGAGGGGACGGAGGGAGGGGAGCTGGAGAGCTGTAGGGAGGATGGGTGATGGCGATAGGGTAGAATTGGGGGAGGGGGGGTGTGAGGTTGGAACATAATAGCGAAGTAGGGACCTTGGAGATTCGCGATCAACAGCTGAATATTTCTTTTGTTGACATTGAGAGAGAGAGAGAGAGAGAGAGAGAGAGAGAGAGGAGAGAGAGAGAGAGAGAGAGACAAGACAAGACAAGACAAGACAAGACAAGACAAGACAAATGTTTTAATTGAACTAGGCCACATGCCCGTGTCAATGGGGAACAGAGGGAGGGGGTAGAAACAAAATCAAACTGATCGCAAATGAAATAAGTAAGGAAAGAAATCAATGCATCGTCAAATACAGTATATGCATAAACACACAAAAACTAAACAATAAATCTCGCAAACATAATCAACAATCGTTGACCACTGTTCACTAGCATCCCTGTACCCAAGGCTCTCCAAGTCATTCGGGAGAAGATTGAGGATGACTACCACCTTCGTTACCGGTGTGAACTCACTACGAAACAGGTGCTAGAATTGTTGGAACTGTGCTCACTAGCACCTACTTTTCATTCAACCACGAGTTCTACCAGCAGAAAACAAGGAGCTGCCATGGGTTCGCCAGTATCTCCTGTGGTAGCCAACCTTTACATGGAACATTTTGAAAAAGTAGCCCTTTGAGACTGCTGCCAACCCTCCCAGCATGTGGTACCGCTATGGGGATGACACCATGACCCGCATACAGGAGACGGAGATTGACAGCTTCACCACTCACTGAATTCCATCGACGACAGTATCCAATTCACTTCCGAAACTGATAATAGAAGGGAAGATCCCGTTCCTGGATACACTCATCACCCGAACCCATGACGACAGGATGGAGACCACCGTTTATAGGAAACCCACCCACACTGACCAGTATCTGAACTTTCACTCTAACCACCCCCTCCAGCACAAGAGATCTGTTGTCAACACCCTCATGCACAGAGCCTCTGTACTGTGTTCCACTAAGGAGGAAGAGGTGAAAGAAGAAGAACACATCAAGACTGCCCTTTCCGCAAATGGATACCCTGCATGGATGTGGGACAACCCTTGAGTTCGCTACCCTTCTTCTACAGATACGGACACTGTGAAAGTGGGGATCCCTTCATTTAAAGGAGTCTCAGAGCGTCTAGCCAGGACCTTCCAACAACATGGATGCAAAGTGTTCCACAAACCCACCAACTCCCTACGCCAGCAACTGACTCATGTCAAAGACAAAACGGACCCCTCAAGCAGTGTGGTGTAGTGTACCAGGTAGGGTGTCAAGACTGTACCCATACCTACATTGGGGAGACAGCAAGACCACTCACCACCCGTCTACAGGAAACACCAAAACCGATCTACTTCTGCCATACATGAACATCTACAAGCGACAGGCCACAGTTTCATGCCCCCAAGAACCAAGATCTTATCTACAGAGCCCTTCCTCACAAAAAGAAAAGTTAAAGAAGCCATCGAAATTAAGACCAGACGCCCCAGCCTGAACAGGGATCAAGGCTTTGAACTTCCCCCATCTACAATCAGATCCTGACAACCGTTCACCCCACACAACAGTCGTCCCATCAAGCCTCTCTGCCACACAGCAACAGTGAGCTGAGTAAGACAGGGCCCTGTCGAAATGTTCTCCAAGTAAGTTTTTGATTCTGAGTCTGTAACTACTTTTCTAATGTCGAATCCAGAATCCAGAAACCTATATTCTTATCGTTGACCATATTCACTTTCTCTCTCTCTCTCTCTCTCTCTCTCTCTCTCTCTCTTCACACACACACACACACACACACACACACACACACACACACACACAACACACACACACAACACCTCAATCACACACTATCGGTGTGATATTATTAAGGCAACTTTGACTGTGCATGCAGGAACAAATGGTTCTAAGTCACATCAGTCTGTCCACATCTGACTTCAAGAGCTTTCGTTATGAATGTAGCCACAGCATTACAGATTTTTCCGTTAGCGAGCAGTAACGACATCTTGAAAGCTGATGGTCGTCTATAAAACTTGAAAGGTATGTAAACGCTCGCGACTGACTTTGTATTTAGGACATACTATCAGAAATGGTATTCGGATTCCAACTCACACGGGCAGAACGGACAGCACACAGTGCTTCACGGGGGACGCTCGAATACCGCAATTTGTGCGTGTTCAAACAGGATACACCATGTCTGAACCGTATCAAGTTTTTACGACTGCTCACTTTGTTTACAGTGAATAGATAATTTGGCATTTCCCAAAACCGCTTAAAAGAAAAATAAAGAGAAATCGGTCCTTAGATTCTATGTGGCTATACCATTCTTGTAAATGACAATCGATTAGCCGACTTTTGAATTTTGAAAGGAAAACTTTTACATTGGGAACATCCTTGATTTTCCCATACATATCCAAACCGTAACGATTTAATGTGAGGCAGACTGATGTAACCCAATTGTTTTTACCCCGGCAATGTAAATGATATAACATTTTTATACGCTTTTTTGGGAAGACGATTGTCAGGCATATTAACGACGTGTATCCAATACTTCACGCATTTAGTATAATGTTTATATAAAGTGGAAACCTACCAGTTTCTCCATAAACCAGGGCATTAGGCGTTTTATAGAAACATTCAAGAATCTCTTGAGTGCAAACAAATGTATTTTTTCTATAGCCGAGAGGTTGCAGTTAAGCCCCATACTTCAGCGCCATAGGTAAGGATTGGCTGGATCTGGCAATCAAAAAGTTTTAAGAATAATTTGGGGGTCACACTGATATTTCCACAGAAGTTTCAATGTAATAATGACCTGATGTTTTGCCCTGGATGCTAAATCCTCAAGGCAATGAGAAAAAGTAAGGCCAGTGGAGAATATAACACCTAATATTTATATTGATTAACAATCTCAAGTTGCATACTATCGTAAAACCATTTCTTCTTTTGAAGCAATATAACCGCCATTTCTAAACACAACAACTTTTGATTTTTCCAGATTCATTGTTAAATCAAGTTTCTTAGCTGTTTTACTCAAAAAAGTTCAGCTGTGTCTGAGACCTATGACAGTGGACGCACGAGCGCCACATCGTCAGCAAACAGCAGAATCAATAGCTCTTTGAAGTCAGGAGATAAGGATACCATGCTTACCATACTCTGTACAGAGAGAGAGAGAGAGAGAGAGAGAGAGAGAGAGAGAGAGGAGAGTGGTGGGGGGTGTTAATAGAATTCACCACGTACACGCTCTTTTGAACGGAGAGAGAACTATAAAATAGGCATTCTGGCTCACCCACCTCCGCCAGCTCCAACCGCTAAAGCCGGTTTCGCTGCTGCTCCGGCGGCTTACCCAGAATGCCTATTTTATAGTTTCTAATAGTAAACACTTTACAAACATACATAATGTGTTAGGATTATCTGTTTTTAACACTAATTTAGAAAACTTTTGAGACTTAAGTTTTTGATCAATAATACATCATTTTTACGCATACATTCATTCAAATGTAAAATAAATTTTTGCAAAACTCTTCACATCTGGCCGCATTACTGATCACCTCTTGGATCTCACTTGAGACCCTATGGCGCCCTAGGGCCCAAGCCAGACCCAGAGGGTCACATATAACACGGCCAGATGTGAAGGGTTTTGGGAATATGCCTCCAACAGTAGTATACTTTTATACTTGTTTGCCTGCTTTCTATTTGTCTAATTTGGGCAATCCCCTCACCCCCATTTTAGTGGTCCTTCCCATAGCCGCACCAGGGCGACCATTTTAGGTTTACGGGCGTTTATAGCCGCGCCAGTGACCATATTCTGGGTTTACGGGCGTTTATAGCCGCGCCAGTGACCCAATACGAAAGTAGGAAGGATCACTTGAGGGCAGGGAAGAGGGCAAATTTAGACTTTTCAATGCCATGACAACCAAGTATTTAAAACTACTGCAGGCATATCCCCAATGTTGTTAACTTCAAGATTTATATATATACTGTACACAAACAAACGCTTTACAATTACATGGTGTCTACTTGTAAAGTTGTTTTTATTTGCCTAGAGTAAAGTTGTTTTTAAAGTTGTTAAAACAACACCAAAAAGCTAAATAACAAAGTGCATCTTACCTTACTTTTAGTCACTACTTTTTAATAAATATTTGTTTTAAATGCTTTTAGATTTTAAATAATAAATGCTGCTTTTAATACATAAAATTGGGAAAGATTATTTTGAGGTGGGGAATTTAGCCGCCTAAATTTATACAATGACGTCTAACGCTGTACTAAACGACGCCGGTGGGGAATTTAGCCGGCTAAATTTATACAATGCCGCGTGGGCGGCCTGCAGTAAACGACGCCCTTACATCCGTTATGTGTAACTTGACACGAACCCGGAAACAGTGCGGCGCTTCGTCTCGGCTATTGTGCAGTTGAGTAAGCCGTGGCTAGACATGTCTGACCTAAATACTACATAAAGGCAGAAGGGTGTTGTCTCCCCGGAAAAGAATGTAACAATTTATTGTGAAAAAAAATCGTCATTAAGTCGTTTAGGTTCTTATTCAAGTCGGCATCACGTTCTTATTTAAGTTCTTCAAAAGTTTTTATTCAAGTTTTTAACAAGTCATCATCAAGTTCTTATTCAAGTACTTATTCAAGTACTTATTCAAGTTCTTAACAAGTCGTCATCAAGTCGTCATTAAGTTCTTATCAAGTCGCCATTAAGTTCTTATCAAGTCGTCATTAAGTTCTTATTTAAGTTTTATCAAGTCGTCATCAAGTCGTTTATAAGTTCTTATTTAAGTCACTTATAATTATTTATTAAGTTCTTGAAATATTATTCCATCTGAAATGGATCAAAATGATCTTTTGTTGTTGGCGGTTCTGGCATGCTTTTTTGTTTGGCTTCTGTATTTAGTGGCTGTGATTTTTTTGACTGCTTTGGTTTTTGCTGGCGTTGTTTATATGTTTTATAAACGTAATAACCACCCCCACCAACAGCAATGACGCCAAAAATGCTAACTCTTTTAATCCAAATAATCCATGTCGACTTTGGTGTTGTAGGTCTTGAATCAACTTGTGTATTTACAGCTGGCATTGAAACAACTGTTGGCGGTGTTATGTTTTCATTATGAGTTATATTCTGTGATTGCAACATTAATTTTTTTGTTTGTTCCACTCTGCTAATTTTTTTCCTGCTGCAACACGCCCAGGATGAGGAGGCTTTTTACTGGTCACTTTCTCCATCAATGTTTTCTGCTGATTTTCTGGCTCGGTCATTTTGAAGGGAAACAAAATCTATATGATTAAAAGTAATTAATCCCATGATTAATGGCGACAATAATGTTCCAAATCTGTAATAGATCACATCCTAGAGACTCTAATGACTTTGTTAAAACTGGATCCTGCGTTAAATCATACATAAAATCTTGTTCAGAATCAATGGGAGCAAATCTACTAACTAGTTTAGTGTACAAACTAAGAACAGTTTGTCCGACACTTTTGACCATTCTTGACCCCAGTTGCGCTTCATACCTGTTGTGATACTTTACAATGTCTTGTGGCGACATTTGTTGAATCTGTTCTATGCTGAATTCATTTCCGAGGTACTGTTTTGTTTTTCCACATGCTGCTAAAGAATACAGCCTTTCCTTTTGACGCATAATAGCTTGGTCATCAACTTGATCATTTGTAAGTTCAGGATAGTAAATCATCGCAGTTCATGTTTTTATTAATGAATAAATATTATTTTATTTTTTAAAAATGAGCACCGAAAAAACTGTTACCAACCTCGTTATACCATTCTGCTGTTATTGGAGGCCTAAGTGTAGGATACACAATGCTTGGTAAAAGCCTGTTTAAAAATAAAACCAGCAGATCTTGGCAAACTAGGCTTTGAAGACTCAGCAAAGCTGATTGCTGTTATTACAGCTTCATTTGCTACGAAAGATTTTCTAGTTAAGCAAGGATATAATTCCAGACAGTATCAATATGTAAAATTAAAAAAAATACATTTATAAAAATGGCTTCACTCGTAATGATGATAGGCGGCGCAGTGGTCAACGCGCTTGCTTTCAGCGGAAGTAATTACGCGTTTAGTAAACTACAAAATAAACGATGAGAGAAAAAGACATAACAGAGCTATGGAGCAACTAGCGCTGCACAAGACACCTATGAAAAGCAAAGAATGCAGCAGTTAGATTTTATTAACGACAGACTTAAACAACAGGGACATGCAGCTTACACATTTAAAGATGTTGACCAGGCAATAAAAGAATATTTTCTAGTAACAGGCAAACAAGTTGAAACATTGCCCCCACCAAAATTTAGCGACTTTTATCAACCATCAGAAAAACAAAAGATGCAAGAAATATTGTTTATTGCCTTTGGCATGACCGTTGTGTATTTTGTTGCACATAATATTGGCTGAATAAAAAATGTACAAAGATCTATTATTCGCCAAAAGGATATTGGAAGGGAATAACAGCAATTAAAAAGCTAAGCCAAGCAGCTGGAGTCAGTGAACAAACAGCAAAAGAAATGGTTATCTAAACAAGCGATTTGGCAAATTTATCTACCAGCGCCTAAACAAATACAGAGACCACACTTTGTGAATATAACTCCAAACGACACCCATCAAATGGATCTTCTATATTTACCCCATGATACGATTAGACGAAAAAGATTTAAGTACGCACTTACAGTCATTGACATAGCTTCAAGATACAAAGATGCGGAACCATTAACACAAAAGAGTGCTTCTGCTGTTGCTGTCGCTATACAGCTGATATACCAACGAGGCCCGTTAACTTATCCTCGCATGATTCAAGTCGATGATGGGAAAAGAATTTAAAGGTCAAGTGAATCAATTATTGTTAAAACATAGAGTTACCATTAAAAGAGGCATTCCGGGTGTTCACAGATCACAGGCTTTGGTTGAAAACTTTAACAAACAGTTATCTGAAAGACTTTTCTCCTACCAGTATCACAGAGAGCTGATTGACAATTCATCGCAACACAGAATGGGTTAGAAGGCTGCCTCAGTTTTGCGCGCAATGAATAATGAAGAATTTAAAGGTCTAAAACCAGTACAAGCAATCAGAAAACAAACAATAAATGTTGTTGAAGGAGAGTCTTCATCAAGCAAACTATTACCATTTGGTTTGAAAGTAAGGTTTACCTTTATTCACCGGAGAAGCGGAAGGGGACACTCGCATCAGGGCAACAGATCCAGTTTGGAGTGTTGATCCATATGAGATAAAAAAATTGTGAAAATGAATCCACCCGTGTATTATTTACGAGAAACTGACACAACAAAACGACCAGCCCCCCGAAGATCTTTTGTGAAGGAAGAACTGCAGATAATCCCTCCAGACACAGTTCCAGTCGCTTAATTATTTTTTAATTTAAATTAAAATGGCGGCAAGAATGGAAAAGGAAAAATTCCTTACGTAAAATGGCACTGGAAGCAAGAATGGTGAAGGAAGAGTCCTTAGAAATAATGCGAAAAATATTTGATTATAATCTTGCTATTTAGACTAATATTTAAGAAGATTGATTATGCCATGCTAGACAAAACCTCAAATTTTGATTGGGAATATATTAAAAAAATTCGAGCGCATTTAGCAGTAATGAAAAATAATTTGGTTGAATTGGGTGATGATATAGTTAAGCTTAACGAACTGTTTTAATCTACGCAAATACATTTGGGTTTAAAATGGAAGCTCAAAGGGAAATGGGGCAAAGGAAAAGTCTTTAAAATTAATGCAAGATTTATTTGAGTATCAGTATATCATTAAAGAAGTATTTGAGAAGATTGACAATCCCTGGCTAGAACAATCGCCAGACAATTCGCTTTAAACCCCAAAGCTTTTATTTTGATTTATGGGTATGGGAACATGAATATTGCGAAATGACAAAAAAAATTAAAGCACATCTAGCATTAATAAATAATATTAATTTTGCTTAATAGATGATGATATAATTGAACGTGCGATTGCTGAAAAATATAAGCCCATATGATTATACTATTCTCCAATGCCCGATTGCATATGAAAACTCTGGATTAACAAACACACGTTTTGTGTTTGTTCTATCTAATGACTTCTTTGTTACAACAGTTGTGTTGATCTCATGTAGATTAGATCGTAGTTTTACGTTGTCATGATGAAAAGTCTTATTGTCAAACAATGCTTTTTTATAGTTTGTCATGGGATATGCTTGACTGCACAACGCTGCGAGATATTCCCTTTGCTTTTTAACAACTTTTTTTTGGCTTGAAAGACTGTACATTTTCGACCTCAAACCAACAAACTCCTTGATCACACCACAGATAATTCATCCTTCATCTTACCTAAAACCTTCTTGTTAATATCTGAATGCAAAGGCGAATCTTTAGGGTAATCAGATGTGTCGTACCATCCCGCATGCCCTTTAGCTACTTCTAATTCCATGTCTTTGTAAAAATCTTCAGTAGGGATGTCGATTACAAAGGAATCTGTATCTGTGTTACGAACTCTGGACTCTGGATACAAGGGTTTAAAGTAGTCGTAAAGAAATTCTAACATCAAAAGCTTCGACAGCTCTAAAACAGTAAACCCAATAAAAACGGGCTTATCCAATTTGACTTTCTTTTTTTTCATCATTATGCCAAAAAGCTGATCATGAAATCTTCTGAAGTCCTGATAATTAGGTTTTGAAGTCAACTTAATTGCAACGTTTTCTCTGGTGACCAATCTAACATCTTTACGCTTGTGCGGATTCTCCATAGTCTTTCCAAAACAGCTGTTGTTCATCAACTTGAAAAAGTCTTTTTCTGAAGCATCTGGCGGATTTAGTTCTGAGATCAGTGTTCTTCATTATGTATGGTTTCATGAACTGTTCTTGATCAAAAGCAATTATACGATGAACAGCTGTCAACTTCAAACCATGTCTTAAATAAAATTGTAGAAGTCTGTAATGACAGAATAATTTTTTTTGTCACGAAGATTAGGCACAAGTTTAGGTGGTTCTGTCATTGACACTTTAGACTTTCTGCCGCTAATGGATAGTCATTATGGTAATCATGAAGTTCATGAGGATATTCTAAATCAACTTCTAGAATGAGACCTCTTTTACGATCAGCTTCTAGAGTAGGTAGCCATTTTAAAAACTTTTGAGTGTCTTTGAGTCCTGTGTATATTTTAAAGTTACGTAACGGTAGTGGGCTGCGCCATAGCCCAACCATACAGATTGTTTGCATCTAAATACATGAGATAGTTAGACCTTTTACTTGGATTCATAGTCGTCCAAGTATTTGTTGTTTGCTTTACAGTAATGGTGCGACGCCATAACTGATTCCCCCACGCAATCCGTTTTCAATCATCTGAAGCATTGGCAGGTCAGACAATAAATCAATTTGTACTCCAGTAAATTTTAAGAAAGCGTCCCAGCTCATCCCAGGCGCTAGAAATGTAATGCGCGGGATCCAGGCTGTAATGTTTCATGCAGGTCTTCCTATAATTTTCAAAGACGTCCGCCAACAAACAGGTATCCGCCATTAAATAGGAATCATGATAGTCTCCCATCGTTTTACACTCTAACTTCTGCCACGCATCTTGAGCATAAGAATAATCAGAATCACTGATGTCCTTTCCTCTAAGACTACTAAAGAACGCGCCTTTAGGCGGAAGTGTATCTTCGTCAAACCTTTGCCAACTGTTCATGTACTCATAAGGGTAAACGCCCTTTCTAACAAGAGTTGGGTCAAAATATTCTTCTGTTATTGGGCAGGACTTTAAGGATCTGCCAGTGACTCTAAACTCCCCATCATGTGTTGCATAGAGTCGTAGAAAGACATGTTATTTAAAGTGAAACACATGTACTTTTTCTGATGACTGCGCAATGCATGACACCTGAAGTCGCTGGTTACTGCTTGCATTATAAGGTGAGAGTCGTAACCTCGCAAGTTGTGAAAGAATATAGCAGCTTCCATGTCTTTGGTTCAAACTTTAGTTGAAGATTGCATTTGTTATGTGCTGCTCCTCTAAACTTTCCACTAATGTGATCATGGTCTCTTACTGTTGGATTCTCTGCGGTGGCAACCAAGGCCGCCCCACAAATCCAACAGTGAGTGGCTGAGTCTTTACTGTTGTTGGTCTTCAGGCGTCATTATGATTTCAGATAAATTCAGATTATTAGAACAGGCATTACGCACTTGCTGCATGCGTTTTAAGAAGTATTTTGCAGCATTTGGTCCTCTGTATAATTCTGGCTTTGAATGGGCGCCATCCGACCTAACAATATGAAGGCAAATGAGCAAATCTGATGATTACTCTTAAGACTGTTTTAGGAAGTTTCTGTGGGGTTGGTCCTTCATAAGGAACAATGAGTGATTCGAAGTCTGCGTAAACAACATATGGACTAGTTTGCAACCGTTTCAGTTCTTAAAACTAACTTTACTGCCTTCTCCGGGCGTAATTAGTTCTGTATCACAGTCAACTGGGCTAATACAATGTTTTATATGTTCGCTCGCAGCTTGAACGGACGGAATTCTTGTTAACATTTTCTACAAAATTCTTGTTTGCTATGTTGTTTTGTAGTATGCACTAGTAATCTACTCATTGTGCGTATTAGAGTGTAGTGCAACCCATTAAGGCTTTGCATTAGGAGTAAGTCTACATGGTGTTTGGTTGGTTCGCCTATTGTTGGACTGTTCTTTGACACTCTAATTGGCAGAAGGTTGGTTTCTTCAGACCATGTATAGACATTAACAGTTATTGGTGGATTTTGTTTTTCAAACTGATCAATTTTGTCTACAGCCATAGGAAATTCAAGGCCGTTAAGTTAAGATCATTGGCCCACTGTAAATAGTTAGATACTCTCTCTGCATTTTTGGCAACGTGATGCAGCCTAGCAAGAACGCACCACATAAAACATTTTGTCGTCTGAATTTTTTATGTTCAGAACTGCTTTCTTTGCAACTAATTGTGGAGGCAGTGGAATGTAAGACTTGCCTACAATTGGCTCATACTTAGCTTGTCTTAATCTGATGTCTAGGACTTCACCCTCTGACCAACCAGAGCCTCTCATTTTAGCTGCTTCAGAGGCTTCATTAAACTGTGTAAGAAGTTGATCTGCCCAACCGGGTGTTAAGTCATTATGAGAAAGAATAGTCTGCTGTTTAGTTGAGACCCAGACTTCTAGATTTTCTTCGTTTATTGTTTATATAGTCGATTAAAACAACTAACCTTACTTTAACTGGAGGGTTATTGTTAGTTTACTTGGAACTTGAGAAATAGCATGTACAACGCTTGCCTGTACGTTTGTTGGATCAATAACTTCTAAAACGACCTCATTTAAAGCTTTGACAAACGCTCTTCCTCGAGCATTGCTTCAAACAATTCATCTGAACCTTCATATATCTTATCCATGCTGAGTTTCTTTTCTAACTCAAAATATTTATTTAAGTTAAAAAAAAATACTTAATCAGAATCAATATCAAACGGTCTTTTTGTGCTTAGACTCATTAAACTAAAGTATAAACGCCCTTTGGTGTTGTTAATGTGAGCTGTTTAGAACAGAGTTTAATGTCTCGTTTACTTTTTTTAAACATTCCTTTTTTTATCTGGTCGGTGTCTGGTTGTTGAGAAAAAGTTGCCCTTGCCTTTCTTTGAAGATCAAACTTTTGTCTTTTGTAGTCCTCAAAATCAGCCTGTAGGCGACTAAATTCTTCATCCGTGATGTTTGAGTCAGCAAGTGCTTTATTTATTGTCAGTTTGAAGGAACTAAGTTTAGCTGTTATTAGTTGAACCATAGCTGTGTGCTTTTGGAGTTTAGCTTTTATTTTTTGCTGACAGCACTTACAGCCAATGAACACAGGCCAAGAGTTAAAGACAAACCACCTAGAGGTATAGCTACCGGTGCACCTACGCCTGTTGCTAAGAGACCTACACTTGTTCCTGCTGATAGAGCACTAGTGATCGATGCTCCAGTATTAACATATGTAACAGCATTAAAGACAGCAGAATACCTTCGTTTGGTTTTGCTGTATTTTGAAAGGTCCTGCTCTAGTTGGGTTTGCATTTGTGTTTAAAGTTGGTTAATCTGAAAGTTTTTATGTCTACAGCAGCAGCTATCTCTTCTTTGGGCACTTTTGGATAAGTCGTAACAGACATGCTTTTTTTAAAATAAAAATTAATTTAGTATTGGATATCTTTCAATCTGTTATCTTGAATATTCAGCTGCGCATCATATATTAAAACAAATGTACATTAAGTGGTTTATCACTCTCTTTTTCTTTATCAATTTTGAATGTTTATTACGTCTTTAACTGTTCTCCCACTCCATGCAACTGATTATCTTCTGTTGACCTTAGGTCAATCCATAAACCGTATTTCGTTGTTAAATATTCATCAAGTCTAACACTGTGAAGGTGTAGATCTTTAGACACAAGGTCTACTGTTGGATTTCTACACCTCCCGCCTCCAAACAATTTTCTTATTTCATCAAATTGATGATAAGGTTTAAGCCCACTACCGTAGACTTGGTTAGGACTACCCTCAATTGAACATTGTACTTTCGTTATTTTAGGATTGATAAACTTTTCACTTTGTCTTTTGAATGGTTCTTCATCTTCACACAGCAATAAAATACCTTTAAGGGATCTTGCTGCGGCGCTAAAACTAAAGTTCCATATTGTGTCTGCCCTGCTTTTAGGATATTTTGAATGATGAATCACTCTTTCGTAATATTATTGCTAATTTGACTGATATTGTTGCTCAATCAGCCTTGCTAAGTTAGGGTTGCTAACAATGTCAAACTCTAACGAGATGTCAAAAATGCTGTACTTGGAATCAGTGTCTGTCGATCTAATGACACGTTTGTATTCATTTAAAAGTTAGTTCATATGACAATCTGTCTTTTAATGCTCCTTGAAAGTATGGCGCATGCGCTTTTAACAACTCAAAATCCAAGGGTATAGAAAAGCGATTTCCAAACGCATAACTTACAGCTTCATACTTGTTACCGTCTTTAGCATCTTCGGCGTCTATTCTGTGTTTTAGTGCTTCGTTATTTTCGATTCCTTGAAACGCAAGATCGGCCCTTTCATTCTCGGTTAGCCATAGATCACAATAGATTAAAATATGTCTGCATTGTGTAAAGAAAATATTTCTTGCCCCTCAAGTTTTATAGAAATTTTCTTAACGATTGCCCGTCCCAGATTCTGTACAACTGTCCTGTTTACGTCTGTTGCTGAATCAAGTTCTATTTTGAAAGTAAGCCGTGCAGATCCTGGCACAATCACTTCATCTGCTCCTAGGTCTGGAAATTTGACAGTAAGAATCTGATCTGAATCAATAGTAGATGGATTATTTGGAACAATAATATTCTGTTTATTTCCCTTCACGCCAAAGGGCTCTTTCCAGTCTTCTATGCGGGTCAAGAATCGAACCATATGCTTGTGACATTTTTTTTATAAAACAAATAAAAGTTAATTATTTAAAACATGGCAGAAGAAGATTATGATGTTTTTGATCCTGGAGACGACATGAGTGAAATGACGCCTTTGACACATCCATTACAATCATTGCGGCGTGAATTAACAGAAAGTAAGGTCAAATCATTTTATACAAAGTTTAGGCCAAGAACCTCCCGAATTTATAGACCCTAATGATTTTGAAACAAAAGATGACCATTTGTTTGTGAAAAACGAGCAAGGACAACTTGTTCAGCTTACAACTAAACCAGACCCATCAAAGTTTTTAGCAAAGACTACAATTAGACAAAGGCTCAGTGTGAGCGATCAAAATCGCCTTGGCATTGCTAAACCGCGAAGATTAGACAGTGAGGCAGTTGCTAAACTTCAAAACACACTAAAAGAACTCCCAACAGATAACCAAATTCAAAACATACCCCTTAAAGATTTAAGCCCAACAGCAGACGAAATAATAGAAACCAGTTTTTCAGAAGAAACAGTATTAAAAACTATGCACGATCCGCCGCTACCTATGAGAGAAATAACGGCCCTTGATCATGCTTTGAGAAGCATCAGAGGCGAATTAACAAACAATTTAGCAAAACTGGGTGAACTAGATGAGCATATAAAAAGAGAAAAAGAAAAACTAGTTGAGGCTGATGACCACAACTTAGGCATGATGTTAAAGAAAGAATAACACAAAGACTAAAAGATCTTGAACAAGAGAGATCAGCAAGACTAGAAGTGTTGTCTAATAACCGAGAACAATTACGAACTCAAGTGAGCAGAATAAGAGAAACTATCCAAAGAATTTTATATGAAGACACAACGTTAGCAGAACGAATAAGAACACTGTTTAGAGAGCAAGGTGTCACATTAGCAAGTGTTATAACAGCCTTAGGATTTGCAATAAGTACACTGGTGTTGGCTATTACAGGCGGCGGTGGTGGGGGAGCAGTGCCTCCGCCACCATCACCACCATCAGATAAATCATGGGTAAAAAAACAACTTGATCATCTTGCAAGTTTATTAAAAAAATTAGCCAGTAAGGCAATAGACTCTTTGCCTGGTATAATAGGAGGGATCGTTAGCTGGCTTTTGTCTGCCGCAAGTAAAGTAGTTGGCTTTATGGCTGAGCACTTATGGGCATTAGTTGTCTTAATAGTTGGGTTACTTTATAGTAAGATAAAGACCAAGTAATCCTAGGGCAGTTAATCCAATAACAAGTGCCGTCTTTTCATATTCATGGTCATCAGGAACAAAGTCCGCGTCTTCAATGGCCTTTGGGCTTTGGGCCTTGGGGATTGGATGGGGTTTTGAGGGGGCCACGGGGATTGGGACTTCTTTTTTTATTGCTATTGCTGGCTTAGAATTTATGTCGTTTTTTCCGACCTTCTCTTCTTTTACCAGCCACAAGGATTTCATTATTATAGTTTATTATTGTTCCTATCTGGGTCTGAGGTCAGAAGGCAGCATGTATAAACCAGTGCCAACAGCAAAGTCTACTTTCGATCTTGCGTATTGCAAAACATTTTGGTACCTTTTAATACTTGAAGGCAAATCAATTGCAGAATTAATAGAATCTCTAAATTTGCTAAATACTGTTTTTGGGCGTCAAAGCCAGTAGAAGGATCAATTATGTTTGATCTCGTTTGTGCTTGCGAACCTAGCAAACACCAAACATAAGTACGAATAGAGTGTTTATTTCGTTCTATTTCCCGCTTTTGTTAGCCCTTAGAGTATTCCAAATATAAATGTTGTCCATGCTGTTTTATGCTCTTGCTCTATGGACCCGAGGTGAACAGTTGTGCCTGAAGAGAAAGTTGTGTAGGAGGATTTCCAATCATAGTTATTACTTTCATATGCACGCCCAATAATAAAGGTGCCTAAACCATGATTAAGTCCAACTTTTGTCTAAAGTCTGTCTTTGGGTCAATATCAAATTTCGTTACAGATCCTTTCAAAAGCCTTGTAATCTATTCTGTTGCTGAATGGTTTAAACGTTTTGTCATTTGGGTTTAATGGCGCTTGCAGTTCAGATAAATTACGTCTGAAGGTGTAATAAAATGAAATCTATACACTGACCTCACCAAAGGATCAGGATGATTTAAATGATCAGCATACGACACTCCACACCCAGTTGATGCACCAAAACACAGAAAAAGTTTAACTGGTTCTGATAAAACTGCATCGGATGACTGAACCACACTTTCGGGATGTAGTCGTTTTTTAAATAGAGGGTTAAGATAACAAACCCAATGGAGTACTAACCTTTACTTGAAAGGCGTCTGTCTGAGTCACAGAAATGTCGAGGGTATCAGTTGTTATATCTTTAGGACTGTAGTGCGGTCCAACAGAATATTTTGCATTAGTATATTTGAATGCACTCATTTTTTAATTTGTTTTAAAAATGTTTTGTAACAATAACAACTCAAGAACAGTCCTTCGTTTTTTTGAATTATGCTATTGATAATAACTGCGGAACCCAAAGGGTCGCACTCCATGAATATTTTTTACAAAGTCGTTATGGTTTAATATATAACTGAAATCCAAGGAGAATAATAAGATTAAAAAATTTGATAATGAGGAAACTTAGTTAGCCAGTTAACCATACCTGATGGTTATACGGGTTTTGCTCGCTAAAAAAAAAGCAATGAGTAACTTCGACATTTACTCTCAAACTTAAACAATGCAAATTTGAAAATAATGTTGAATTCAAACCTGAAGAAGAAGTAGTCCATTACCTTTTTGATTGTAGAGCTAGCTAAAATGTTAGGCTTTTGCAATGACAATTCTTGTTTTAGAGTTACACCCAGACAAAAACTACTTTGAGGGAGAAACCCGCTCGATCTTGCATTAATTCATTACTCTATGTTCATTTGGACGAGCTGAGCACTGATGAAAACTTATATGATGGAAGGCCCTCAACTGTTTTAAGACTCTTCCATCAGGGAAAGCTGCATATTGCGATTATGAAATTATACGATTCCCTAATTTACTAGTGTTTAAAAGATTTGCTGTGGGAGGGTCAGATCATTTAATATAAAGATCACAGATAAAACAGGAAAGTCGTGAAATGTGATAACCTGTACATTGTTTTAGAAATAAAATAATTTCGTTGTTTTAAAAAATGTCACGTGGACAGACGATCGGGGGTTACATTAGCGCCTGAGAGGTGTGTAACTTTAGAATTAAAAGACCTTGCAGACGTTGAGGACTTTGAACAAAAAAGGTGAGATAGGCACTTTATAGGTTTGAGTACACTAAAGATGGTTATTATAAGCGCAAAGAGGTTGACGACAACAAAAGGTTTCCTAAACTAGAAACAACTACGCAATCTAGAAGCAAATAATACAGGTCAGTATGAATATAAAATAGTTCGAAAAACTGACAACAAATTGGGGACTTAGAAACCATATTAGAAGGGACTAAATTTGAATTCTTAAGCCCATTTACATTTTTTGACCGTCAAATAAAGTTTCTGAAAAGCATTGAACTCTGGCCCTTTACATGTAATGTCTTATGCTCAGAGGACAACAGTCGGAGAGAGGAGGAGATCGAAATAAAGCCGTTTGGGGACCATACAAGTACATCATCCACAGAAGAGAATCGGTTTTAAAGAAAGTTCTACAAATTTACAGTTCATTCACGCACCAAAATTAGGAGACACGTTCACAATTGATATTTAAAATTTCTGTCTTAAAAGATGAGGCAAGAAATGGAGCTGTGGGTGTGTCTGTGACAAAACCTTATGGATAGGAATTATTATTAGCTGGCAAAACTTAGACGTTGACAAACTTAAAGTTTACTGTCGTCGTTCTTTTACAATGGCGAGGATATTAAGGTCATAACAACAAGCAACAAAATTGATATTAGTTTAATAGAAACGATCTTACAGAACTGAACTGGTTAATCTTACACATTTGGGCGCCCTTTTAGGGTTTTATTATACTGAAACAAGTTTTGACAGAGAGTATGATTTAAAAAAAAAATTACTGGTGTAAATTAAATTTGTTTTAAAACTATGGAAGCAACAACTTTGGTGTCAATGTTTAACTTTATGAAAAAACCCCTCATTGTTAAAATTTATTTGTGGACAGACTGGTTGTGAAAACAATATTTGTCCTCGACCTATTACAAAACAGTTTTTCGTTATAATTTGATCATATAAGTAATTTTCTGCCCAACACTTAAATTTAACAAAGCTTATCACCGACAGAAGGTTTTTTTTTTGAACAGATTTTTGTACATTATTTAGTTGATCCTAGCAATAAACTGAGTGAGGTTTAAAAACTTTTTTTAGACCCGTTTGAAGGAACTCAGACACTATTTAATTTTAGATGACGGGTTTGGCGAAAGAGACATAGTTAAAAAAGAGAAACACTTTATCAAAAAACTGGCTTTCAGTGGAAGAAATGCTGGGATAAGTTTGTGGTTCTATGTCAAAAATATTTAACCCCAGTTTTAAAAGACTTTAGAGAGCAATTAAAGACAGTGGTTTATTTCACATGAAAGGGGCAGAGAGCATTTGATGAAATTGTATGGGAAGAAAATGTGTTATGAAACCCAAGAAAAACGAAGGATTAAGCAAAAACTTTAATCTCAAAAGTTTTTCTAAATTAGTGTTAAAACAGATAATCCTACCATTATGTTTGTTTGTAAAAGGTGTTTACTTTTAGAGAACTATAAAATAGGCATTCTTGGGTAAGCCGGGCGGAGCACACAGCGAAACGGCTTTAGCCGTGTTTTGATGGCGGAGGTGGGTTGAGCCAGAATGCCTTTTTCCCCCCCTTTTTTCCTTTCCCGGGTTTTTTTTTAAAACCCTTTTTTGGTTTTTTCATTTCCGGGGGGTTTTTTTTTAAATTTTCCCCCCTTTTTTTTTTTTTTTTTGGGGGTTTATTTTTAAAAATTTTTTTTTTTTTTTTTTTTTCCCCTTTTTTTTGGGTTTTTTTTAAAAAAAAATTTTTTTTTAAAAAATTTTTGGGGTTTTTTTAAAAAATTTTTTTTTAAAAAAATTTTTTTTTTTAAAAAAAAACCCAAACCAAAATAAAAAGGGAAAAAAAAAGGGGGGTTTTTTGAAAAAAAATTTTTTAAATTTAAAAAGGGGGGAAAAAAGGGAGGGGGGAAAAAAAAAGAAAGGGGGGGAAAAAAAATTTTTAAAAAAAAAAAAAAAAAATTTTAAAAAAGGGAAAAAAAAAAATTTGGTTTTTTTAAAGGTGGAAAGGGGGGGGGGGGGAAAAAAAATTTTTGGGAAAAAAATTTTTTTTTTTTTTAAAAAAAAAAAATTTTTTAAAAAATTTTTTTTTTTTTTTTAAAAAAAAATTTTTTTTCCCCTTTTTTTTTTTTTTTAAAAAATTTTCCCTTTTTTTTTTTTTTTTTTTTTTCCCTTTTAAATTCCCATTTTTTCCCCTTTTTTTTCCCCCCCTTTTTTTCCCCCTTTTCCCCCCCCCCCCCCTTTGGGGGCCCCCTTTTTTAAATTTTTGGGGAAAAAAAGTTTGGGGGTTTTCCTTTTTTTTGGGGTTTTTTTTTTTCCCCGGGGGAAAAAAAAGGGGGGGGGGGCCGGGGGTTTTTTTTTTTTTTTTGGGGGGTTTTGGGGGGTTTTTTAAAAATTTTTTTGGGGGGGGTTTTTTTTTTTTTGGGGGTTTTCGGGGGGTTTTAAGTTTTTTTTGGAAGGGGGGGGGTTAAAACCCTTTTCCCTTTTTTTTTTGGGGGGGTTTTTTTTTTTTTTGGGGGGGGTTTAACCCTTTTTTTTAAAATTTTTTTTTAATTTTGGGGGGGGTTTTTGGGTTTTGGGGGGTTTTTTTTTGGGGGTTTTTTTCCCGGGGGGGGGGTTTTTTTTTGGGGTTGGTGTTTGGGGGGGAAAACAGCCCCAAAAAAAAGGGGGGGGGGGGGGCCCCCCCCCCCCAAAAAATTTCCAAAAAAAAATTTTTCCCCTTTTTGAATTTTTTTTCCCCAAATTTAACCTTTTTTTTTACTTTTTTTTAAAAAAATTTTTAAAAATTTTTTTTTTTTTCCCCCCCCTTTTTTAATTTTCTTTTTTTTCCCCCCTTTTTTCCCCCCTTTCCCCCTTTTTTTTTAAATTTTTTTTTTTTTTTTTTTTTTTAAAAAATTTGGGTTTTTTTTTGGGGGTTTTTTTTTTCCCCGGGGGTTTTCCCCCGGGGGGGTTTTTTCCCTTTTTTTTTTTTTTTTTTTCCCTTTTTTTTTTTTTTCCTTTTTTGGGTTTTTGGGGGTTTTTTAAGTCATGGGGCCCCAAAAAAACGGGAAAAATCCACCCGCTTCAAAATTTTTTGGTGTCTGGTTTACTAATAATGTGCAAAACTGCGAACATATCAACTATTCGAGAAATTAGCAGATGTAAAATTTTTTGTTTAAGATTTGGACTAAAAGACGATTACACTCTGGGAAGGGTGGCGGGTTTTGAAATCCTTAATTATATCAAAATGAATTTTTGTGGATTCTTCTACCCCAACCTACCAAATAGTTTCTTTCAGGGGCTCTGCAATGCCATTGTTACAATTTTGTATGGAACAAGAAAAAAGTAAAATTAACAGGGAAAAAAGGCACATAAAAATGGGGAGAACGGGGGTTTTTCCGAATACCAGAACTAAAAACCTTTCCTAATTCCCTTAAAAAAATTTTTATGGCTATGGAAATTTCGGACGACAAAAAAAATGGAAGACATTTGGGGACAACCAATTTTCCGTTTTAAAAAGTTCTTGAAAAAATATGGCCCCGAAGTCGTCACAAACCCTTTTTTAAAAACAAATGGGATTCTGGACAGAAGTTTTTTGATGCAAAAACAAAGAATTTTTTTATAAAGTAGTAAAAACTCTAGTGAAAAAACTTGCATATCCGATGTTTTTATAATCGTAAAATACAGATAGGCAGGAAATATTATTTATTTTGGTAAAACATGGATTTTTAAAAGGGAAAATACAAATTTTTTGCGACTTTCTGCTTAAAATGGAAAGTTTATTCCTTTTGAAGATTTCAAACAGAAATATCATGTCCCTAAGATTTTATTAATTTTTTGGGGGGTAAAATTTAATAACTGAATATTTTCAAATACTAAAATTGCAGTTTATAATTTAAAAAAACTATATGGACAAATTTTTTATTTGTTTCAGAAAAACTAAACAACTGTATTTTAAAAGGAAAAAAAAAATGATTCTGTGATACACTTATTTTTAAAAAAAAATACGCGGCCCAAAAAGCTGCAAAGATGGGACCAAAAATTTGGGAAAGTGAAAATGACTGGGATTTTAAAAATTCTTATATCTTCATAAGATATCTGAGTAAAACTGAAGTGGTTTCAGTTTAGAGCGTACACACATTGGTATACTGAACGTGAATTATGTAGTTTTTTTTTCACGCCCCCAAGGGGCGTATCACTCATATGTTTGGCACTGTGGTGTTGTTCAAGATTTTTGGAATGCTTTGATGTATGCAATGACTGAAAAATGTCCAAATTTTTCAAATTTACGAAATTTCAGAACCACTGGTTATTCTTGGTTTGATAAGATATAAACATTGATCAGATCTTTTATTTTATTTTGATATCTGCTATAGAAAAATTGTACAAACTGTAAATCAAAAGCAAAAATGCCTACTGTACAAAGTTTTTTTGTTGAAAAGTTGAAATAAAGATACAAGATTGAGAGTACTTTGCGCGCAATAATAGGGTATATAATGATTTTGTTCCCAAGTGGACTCCTTTTAAAAGCATTTTTTTAGTTGATTTAAGCAAAAAAAAACCCCTGAATTCTTATGTATTTGATAAATTATTTAAATTTAAAAAAAAATTTAAAAAAAAAGGAAATTGGGGTGGTTTACATGTGGACATGTTTCAGGCCAAAAGTAGACGTTTATAAGCCTTTCATTTCCCTCTAATCATAGTAAAAACCCCAAACCTTTATTTGCTTCATCTGATGTAACTGAGTTGACATAAAAAAAAAAATGTCTTCATGAAATCTGTATATTTTAATTGGGGGGTTTTTTAAGTGATTACCATTTTACATAGTAAGTCAGATTTTTTTTAATTAAATTTTTTTTTAATCTTCTTCTTCTGTTTTCACTTATGTTGTTGTAACTTATAACAAATTTACTATGTATATGTATTTTGTGTCCTACAGCTGTGTGCCCCTTTTATTTTTTGGGAACATCTCTGCGCACTGTCTTCTTTGGGGAAAATCTGTAATTTTTTAAATTAAGATTTGATTAAAAAAAAAAAGAGAGAGAGAGGCAAAAGAATTGTTCCCCTGAAATTAAAAAAACCCCAACACCAACCCCCCCAAAAAAAACCCCCCCACCACCCCCACCATCACCTCTTACCCCCCTCCCCCCCCTTCCACCCTTTCCACCCCCACACCCCCCGTCCCGTAGGAAACGCAGCTTTTCTTTGCTGTAAACACATTACAGTGACAGGTCTCCCGTTTCCCTCCACACGAGGGTGTGAGGGGGCAAACTGACTTTGCTGGCCAGCTTGTCCGTGGGAAACGACGGGAGTGTCCGTCCATCTTGCGCGGTGAAACTGTTTCCCAACTCAACGCACCGCGCGACAGGAAGTCCGAACCGGGTCAGTTTCAACAGAAGTCGGGGGCCCCCAACCCCACACAAAAGGTCCCTGTTGAAAAAGACGGGACAGAGGATGTGAGCAAAGGAGGGGAGAGAGAGAGAGAGAGAGAGAGAGGACGGGAGTGGGGGGGGTTTCTAGACCCCCCCCCCCCTACCCCAACCTTTCTTCCACCTTTTTCCACCCGGGCGGGACAAAAAAAAAAAAAAAAAAAAAAAAACCGGCATTTTCGCAGTCCCCCCCTTAATTGACGTCCACTGGGGAAAAGTCCCAAGATCCCCTTCAGAGCCCCCTCCCCCTTAAATTTAAATTTATTTTCCCCCCCCTGCAAAAGACTTTTAAGCGCTGCCAAACCCTTTGAGAAAAAAAAACCCCGTTCAGAAGGGAAAAAAAGTATTAAAATTTTTTTTTTAAGAAATAGAAATCTCTCTCTCTCCTCTCTTCCTTCTCTTATAGAGGAGAGAGAGAGAGAGATCAGATGACTATTTTATCACGTCATCTGATAAAAAAATGTCCAAAATGATAAAAATTTCGCCATTTTTTAACTTTAGAACCTGATGAGGCGAAAGCTTGAAAAAAACCCCCGTAGTTCCCGGGGACTCAAGAATATATATCATGTGTGTTTTTAGTGTATTTATATTTATATATTTTTATATATACACTCCACACACATGTTTTTATATATATTTTATTATATGTGTGTGTGTGTGTGTGTGTTTACTACATATATACATATATTTTTTGTATGTTGTTTTTATACACGATATATATATATTTATATATTTTATATATATATAATGCTGAAAATTAAGTAGTAGGGGGGAAAACAAAGTGCAGGCAACAATTCCCTTTAAATCATTATATAATGACTTGGGAAAAAATTTTAACTTTTAGGGAAGGGAAAAAAATTGGGAATTTTAAAAAAAAGGGGGAATATATTATAAATATTAGAAAAAACCCTTTACTTAGCTGCTGAAAAGAACCCTTGCAATCCCTCTCGAAGGCCCGAAACTATTTGTATTTGGGGGCCCAGGCCTTTCGTCCGCTGGGTTTGGGCTCATCAGGGGGACACGTCTGGGTTGTTTTTTGTGCTCTTGGGTCAATAAGAGCACACAAAAATCCCTAAAATTTTTTGGTTTTTCTAAAACCCCCAGGTTTTAAAAAGGGGAATTTCCAAAAAGCAGCCCCCCCAGCCAGCGAAAGGGGGGAGATGGAAAAAACGAATGTGTGGAGAGGAAAAAAAAATTGCTAAAAAACTAAAAACTTTATGCAAAAAATATAAAATGTAGGGGAAATTTTTTGGGGCCCATGCTTTAGGGGTCCCTTTTTAGGATGCAAGGGAGGGGGAAAAAATATGAAAAGTTGGGGGTCAGTCTGATGTTCAATAACCAAGCATTGTCAGTGGCTAAAAAATTGTGCAAAACAAAAATTTACTTGGATCTCCTAAGAGATGAAACCCCCATGATTGCCAAACAATATAAGTGAACAATTAAGTAGGGGGGGGGAAAAAAATGCAGGGGTAACAATTCTTCCCCGTTTTTTATATAATGACTGGCAAAGATTTGACTTTTAGGGAAGGGAAAAAAAATTTGGGGATGAAAAAAAATGGGGGAATATTTATAAATTGAGGGGAAAAAATTCACTGCTGCTGAGGGAACCATTGCAATCCTCTCGAGGGAGATCTATTTGTATTGCCCGCTCTAGGCTTTCGTCGCTGGATTGGAATCATCAGGGAGAAAACGTTGAAAATTTTTTCTGTGGTCTTTGGGGTCCAAAATTTGAGACACAACCACAGTCCAAAAATCTGTGGGTTTCAAAACCAAAGGGTTCAAAAAGAACCCAACAGAAACCCAAAGGGCAGCAGCGAAGGGTAGTAATGGAACAAAGAAGGTTTTGGGTGGAGAGGAAAAAAGTTGCTAAAAACAAAAAAATTTTTATGCAAACAGTATAAAAGGGTGGGGAAAAAAATCTTTGAGCCATGCTTGAGGATCCATTAAAAGGATGCAGGGAGATCAAAGTATGGAACAGTTGAGTGGTCAGTTTCTGGGGGTTCAAAAACCCAAAAGCTTGCCCGTGGCTAAGAATTGTGCAAAAAAACCTTTATTGGATCTCCTAGTTTTTGAACCCCACTGTTTGGGGCCCAAAAAAAATTTTATAAGCTGAAAAATTTAAAAGTAGGGGGGGAAAAAAAGTGCAGGCTAAAAATTTTCTTCAGTCTTATATAATGTTTGGGCAAAGTTTTTGAACTTTTGGGGAAAGGAAAAAAAAATTTGGAAAAAAAAGAAAATGGGGGAATTATTATAAATTGAAAAAAACCCCTTCACTAGCCCCTGAGGGAACCTTGCAACCCCTCTCAAAGGCAGTTCTATTTGTATTGCCTGCCCCGGGGGCCCCCTTTTATCGCTGGATGGGGATCATCGGGGGAAATTTTCTGATTGTGTCTGTTTTTTGGGCGTAAAATTTGGACAAAACCACAGCCCCTAATTCTTTTAATTTAAATTTTTTTTTTTTAAAAAAAAAAGGGGCGAGGTATCCAATTAACCCCCGCGATCTTTGAGGAGAAAAAATCAGGTTTCAAAATTTTCGGTACCCTAAAAGGGTTTTTATACTTTTGTGAGTTACCCCCCCATTGGGTTTTTTCCCCCAACCGTGGGACTTAAGTTTGCTAAAGGGGGGTTCCTTTTTGGGAAAAAGCATTTATTGTTTTTATTTTTCCCCTTCCCCCCAAATCAGCATTTAAATGTTAGTTAGCGAATTATCTACCCCCTGCAGATATAAATTGCTGATTTTCCCCCTTTTTTCTTAAAATTTTAAAAACATAAGGCAGCTTTGTTTTTTAATTTGGTATATACAATGATGTTTATTTTATTTATATTTATATAAAATTTTTTTTTATTGAGAGGAGAGAGGAGGGGGAGAGAGAGGGGAAAGAGGAGAGAGAAAGCCCCTGACAATGTTTGGGGGTTTCCCATTAAAAGCAAATGACCCCCTGGGGACTTTTTCCGTATCTTTTGATTCCCTTGCATCCCTTGGAGGCTCCCCAAGCATTGTAGACCCCCAAAAATTGTCGCTAATTTTTTATCTGTTTGCATAATGTTTTTGGTTTTTCAAAAAAATTTTTTTTTCTCCAAAACTTTCGTTTTGTTTTTATTTAAATCCCCTTCGCTGGTGCTTTTTGGGTGCTGCGGTTTTTTTTTTAAAAACCTTTTGGTGGTGGAACACCCAGGTTAAGGACTGTGGTGTGTTTATATGCGCCAAGAGAAACAAAAACAACTCAGCCGTGTGTGCTGATGAGTCCGATCCGGGGAAATAAAAGCTTGGGCAGCAATACACTAGAGCAGGCAATACCAATACATTTGCCTTTGGGGGAGGTTGCCCAGGGTTTCCCCCCTTAAGCTACGAAGGTTGGGTTTTATGTATAGTATGTTTTCCCAAAATTTTTTTTCCCTTTTTTTTCCCCGTCAACCCCCCTTTCTGATTTGTGTTAAAAATGGGTTTTTTGTTTCTCTAGTCCGGGTTTTAAAAGTTAGCCCTTTCACTTTTTTTGCTCCCTACTTAAATTTTCGCATGTTTAATACATATTTTTTCGTTTTTTTGTGCTAGTTGAACGCTTTAATTCTGGAGGGAAAAAAAAAGGCAAGCCAACAGTTTTTTTTTCCCTCTTTTTTTAAATCAAATTTGGCCCAAAATTTAAAAAAAAAAAAAAAAAAAGTTGGGGGGGGGGGGGAATTCAGGTGGGGGAGGATGTCCAAAAAGGGAAAAAAATACAATGAAATCAAAAAAAAACAACTGCCCAATTTACGTTCAATGAATTTAATAAATATGTACAAAACAACGAAAAGTACGTTACAATAAAATGAATAAAAACGCAAAAATTACAACAAAATTTTCGCGCAATGTTTTCAAACCCCAAAAGCTTTAAAGCAATTTAGTTTTCCCGCAATGCAATTTTTAAATGCCATCCTTTTTTTCGGCCCAAAATATTCAAAGGTAAAATACAAACAAGCAATGCAGTATTTTAAAACAATCCCCTGAAAAAAAAGGCAATATAACCCAAAACACATGCACTGCAATACACAGTAAAATACCGTACAAATTTGGTTTCGGTAAAATACAGTTCAGAAGAATTTTTAAAAATATTCCAAACTTGTTAAAAAAAAGAGACCCCTTTTTTTTTTGTTTTTCAGGCCCCACTACCCAAAATTTTTAAAAGTATTTTCAAAAAACTCCAATTTGGGAAAAAACGTATAAAAAGGGCAGTTAAAAAAAAAAAAAAAACGAGCTTTTTTCCCCTTTCCAGGTCTTCTTCAAGCCCAGGAAAAAAAAACCAAAACCAATTTTCCCGAAAAAATCCAGGAAAAATTAAAAGTTTAAGAACGAAAAATTGGGCAAAAATTCCCCGGTTTTTCCTTCTCCAAAAAAAATTATTTTCCCCCTTTTTGGCCCCCCCCCACCCCCCCTTTGGGGAAAAACAACTTTTAATTCCCAAAGGGGCTTAACAACATTTTAAAAAAAATGCCCCTTTTAACCCCGCCCCGCCCTTTTCCCCCCAAAAACCCCCCCCCCCCAAAAAAACCCACCCCCAAAAACCCCCCCCAACCCCCCCCCTTCCCCCGCCACCCCCCCCCCCCCCCCCCCCTTTCCCCAACCCCCGTGTTTTTTGAAACCCCCCGGGGTCCCGGCCCCCCGTTTGGGGAAACTTCCCTTGACCATTTCCGGATTGGGGGGATTAAAAATTAAAACCCCCCCCAAATCCCCCCCCCCCCACCCCCCCCAAACCCTCCCCCCCCTTTTGGGAAGGGGGATAGGGCCGGGGAGGGGGTTTTTCCCCCTTTCCCCCCGGCCCCTGCCCCTGAGCCACAAAAAAAAAAGTTTTGGGGGGGGTTTGGGGTTTTTAACCCCTGTTTTTGAAATTTTCCCTTTTTGGTTTTCCCCTTTTTAAAACCGTTGGGGGGAAAAGGGCCTTCAAGGGGGGGGTTTGACCCCTTTTGGGGGGGTTTTTGGGCCCCCTCCCGGGGGGAAGGGGGATTTGGTTTAATTTTGGCCAAAATTTTCTTCCCTTTTTTAAAATTTTTTCCCGCCAAAAGTACCCCAAAAAAACTTTTCCCTTTTGGGGGGCCCGGGGGCCCTCCTAAAATTCCCCACAATAGGCGGGGGGTTGGGGGGGGGCTTTAAAGGGGGTAGGTGGGGGTTGGGCCAAATTTTTTGTTTTTCTTTTTTTTGGGGTTTGAGAATTTTTGTTTGGGAAAAAAAGTGGGGTTTTTTAAAGGGGTTGGTTGTTTCCAAAAATGGTAATTTAAGAATTATACATTATTTTTATGGGGGTCGGTTTTTTCCCCCTGTTTTTTTTTTTTGGGTTAAAACTTTTAACCCCGTAAAAAAAATGATATAACCCCCCCCCAACCCCAAATGGGGGGTTTGGGGGGTTTGGGTTTTTCTTAATTTTTTTTCATGCATTATTAAAAAAAAAATTTAAAAAAAGATAATCCCGTTTTGGGGTTTTAAGGGGTTTCATGAAAATGTAATACATGATTTATGAACATGTGTATTGACTAGAAAATTGAGGGAAAAAAAAAACACACAACCCTACACACAAAACCCAGGGGGGCGCATGCGTACACAACCAACAAACACACAACAAACACACACACCACACACACCCCACCCCCCACACACAAAAAACGCGCGTGCACAAAAACCCAAAAAAAACAAAAAACCCGGGGGCCCCGCAAAGGGGGCCCACGCCTTCCCCAAAAACAGGGCCCCCAACCAATAAAATTTTTTTTTTCGCGCGCGCGCAAAAAAAAACAAAACACCAAACACACCACACAAAACCCCCAAAAACACACACACCACCCCGCCCGTACTCCGCACGCCCCATACTTTTCGACGCTCCCCCACACACAAAAAAGATAAAAAAACACCCGCCCCGCGCGCACAAAAATCTATTTAAGATCACTGTTTTGGTGAAAGACTTTAAAAATTAAAAAAAACCAAAAAAACGAAGAAAACCCCATTTTGAAAACCCGGGGGCCGCCCCCAACGTATACAAAAACACACCACACACACACACAAAACACACCACCACACACACAAAACACACCCCACACCCCCTAAAAACACACAAAAAACGGAATAAGAAAAGGGGGTGGATAAGGTGCCCCGTTTTCTGATTTTAAACAGTGGGTTGATTGGGTGAGTTTATTTATTTTTCCCCGTTACTTTTACAATGTTCGGGGGTTTCTTCATGAAAGAAAAAAAAAAAGGAAAAAAAAAAAAAAGGGGGTATGTTTTCAACAAGTAGCAAAAAATTTCGGGGTTGGGAAAATGATTATGTTTCCTGTAAAGGAAATTTTACCAAAAAAAGTATTCTCCCCTAAAACTTTTTTTCCTTCCGGGGAACAAATTTAGCCCCCCGGGTTTTGTGATGTGCTACTCTCTTTACGTTTGGATATTTTTGCGTGGTTTTGGTTTTTTTTTTCTGTGTGTGTGTGTGTGTGTGTGTGGTGTGGGGTGGTGTGTTTTTTTCGTGCCCCCTGTTTTGTTTATGACCAAAAAAAAAACAAAAAACAAAAAAACTGTTAAAAGCCCCGCAACACCCGTTGCGCCATTTTGAACGATTAATTTAAACCCATACCCGGGAAAAGAGTAGCACCGAGTTGTTAGCATAATTAGGGGGTGGGTTTTTTTTTTTGTTGTTGTTGTTTTTTTTTTTTGCGGGTTTTTTTTTTTTTTTTTTTTTTTTTTTTTTTTGGGTTTTTGTTTTTTTCGGGGTTGGGTTTTTTTTTTTTTTTTTTTTTTTTTTTTTTTTTTTGTTTATTTTCATTTTTTCTTTAAAAATTTGGCCCCAATAGTACTTGTATTCAGATTCATGGGCCCAAACGGGTCCCCCGGCCCCCAAAAATTTCCCCTCTCTCCTCTCTCTCTCTTTCTCTCTCTTCTCTCTTCTCAGGGGTTTCAACACTCTGTGTGTGTGTGGTGTGTGTGTGTTTTGGGGTGTGTGTGTGTGTGTTGAGTGTGTGTTTTTGTCTACTGGCGGATAATGGAAAAGTTTTTTAAGGCAGTTGACTAGACTATGCATCTTTTTATGACAAGCGGTTTAAACCATTAATGGACCCCTGTGAAGAGGACAGGGGCCATTTGTTTTGCTTGGTTCCAAAAGGTCTGTCGTCCCCTGGTGGAGTGTCAGTAGGTCACCCCCCTGGCGGTTTTTGTGTTGTGTGTTTTTGTTTTGTGTGTTTTTGTGCGTGTGTGTGGGTTTTCGTGTTTTGTGTGGTTGTGTTTTTGTGTGTGTGTGTGTGTGTGTTACGGTGTTTTTGTTTTTTTTTGTTTTTGTTGTTGTGGGGTGTTGGTTTTTGTGTGTTTTGGTTTTTGTGCGGTGTGTTTTGTGGGGTGTGTGTGTTGGTTTTTGTGCGTGGTGTGTGTTTTTTTGGTTTGTGTGTTTTTTTGTTTTTTTTTTTTTGTGGGGGGGTGTGTGTGTGTGTGTACGGGTGTGTGTGGGGGGGGTGTGTGTTTCGGGTGGGGTGGGGGGTGTGTGGGGGTGGGGTGTGTGTTTTGTGTGTGGGGTTTTTGTGGTTGGCCCCCCCCCGGGGCGCCCCGCCGGGGCCCCGCCCTGCTTCTGTTTTTTAAAGTCTTTTCATCTGCGGTTTTAAAATTTGGGAAAAAAATGGGAAAAAGAGAGGAAAAGAGGGGGGGAGAGAGAGAAGGGGAGGGGAGAAAAGACAGACAGACAGAAGGAAAAACAGGGCAGAAAAGCCGACAGACAGACAGACAGAGCCCTACGGGAATGCGACCCCTTTTGGGTTTAAAAAAGCGCTATATGCCCAAGGGGGGTTTCCCCCAATTTCCGTCCCCCAAAAAATTTTTTTTTTTAAAAATTTAGAAGGATTTCGAGGAAAAACCGTCAAATCATTCTTTTGGATTGAATGAATGAAAAATTTGTTAAAGTGTGTGAAAATTTTTTTATTAATTCAAGCCGAAGAGAATGATTTGACGAGTCCCTTTCTCTGAAATCTCTTTTGTAATTAAAAAAAAAAAGGAAAAAAAAAAAAGAAAGAAAGAAAGGAAAACTTTCCCTTTTTTTTGACTGGGTCATATTTTTAAATTTCTCCCCCGCCCTACTTTAAAAAAAGGGGGTGGGTTTTATTTGTTCACATGATCTCCCTTTTTAATTTCAGCTAAATTTTGTAAGTGGAAAACCCCCCCTATAGATTAAAGACACACACACAAAACACACACCCACCACACACACACACCCCACACACACAAAACACACCCACCACCACACACCACACACACACACAACACACACAAAAACCCACACACCACCCCCAAAAACAATCTCCCGTTGTTTTAAAATTTTTTTGTTCATTTTCTGTTCAGTAGATG
This sequence comes from Conus canariensis, assembly GCA_033310375.1. Taxonomy (NCBI): domain Eukaryota; kingdom Metazoa; phylum Mollusca; class Gastropoda; order Neogastropoda; family Conidae; genus Conus; species Conus canariensis. Next base: position 64,091 of record JAMYXO010000157.1, read on the forward strand.
TGATGTTTTTTTTGGGTTTTGGTCACACGAAGGGAAATTTTTTGGAAATACAAAATCAAAAAAAAAACAGACTGTAGAAATTACTGGAAGGAAGGGGGGGGGTGGGGGTGGGGTTCGGGGAAACATGTGTTAAACCATGAAATGAGAGTAAAAAAAAGGGTTTTTTTAAATTAACAGTAAAAAAAACAAATAAAGGATTTTTTTTGATTTTTTTTTTTTACCATTTTTTTTTTTTCAGGACCCCACAAATACCAGATGCTGAAGAAGTGCACAAAAAAATTTGTTGTGTTGTTGTTATTGTTGTTTTGTTATTATTTAAATTATCATTCGGCTATTGTTACATTGCATTTCATTATTATTATTTTATTACTTTATCATTATTATTATAAAATTTTTATTAATATTAAGATCATTATTATTTTATTATTGTTATTATCTTTTTAAATTTTTATTGCTGTTTTGTTATATTATTATCTTCTTATGTCTTTTTTCCGGGGGTTCCCCCAAAAATTTTGTTCGTAAATTTTTTCCCCCGTAAACTATCCCCCGGGCCCCCATTTTAAAACAGTCCCCCCTTTCTGCCCCTGAGGTGTTACTGATGGTCGGGGTTTAGACGACCGTTTCTGAAATCCGCCCCGGTTTGATGGCTATGACGTAATGGTTCTTTCTCTTTTCTCTCTCCTCTCTCTCCCCTTTTTCCTTTTTAACCTTTTTAACTTATATTTTAACGAAAAGGCTATTGATGCAGTGATTTTTACCCCTTAACAAACAGGGTTTATTTGCTTTTGGGGCAAAAAAAAAAATGTCAGGTAAAGTGTCTCTCCGTTATTTTTTCCCCCTGATATGCAACAGTGTTTTTTACACACACACACACACCCCCCACACCGCGCGGGGCGCGCGCGCGCGCGGCACCCCACAAACGCATGTCAGCATGCCATTTGTATGTTTGTTTGAAAAAAATTTGATTTTGAATTTTGTTTTCCCCGTAATTCTCGAAGTCTATCTGTTGAGGGGGACTCATTGGTTTTTTCTGCTGCCCTTTTTTTGTTTGCTTTTTTTTTGTTTTTGTTTTGATAACCCTTGTCTGTTTATATTTATTTGTTGTTTTTTTACAAATGTTTTGTTTTTTTTTTTTTTTTTCCATTTCTTTTTTCTTTTTTTTTTTGCGTACGCAGGCTGTACTCCCGTGGACACTCCCTGTTTTAGACAGGCAAAAAGATTATCCATCTAACCAAAAAAAGGGGTGGGTTTGGTATGTATGGGCCTTTTTTTTTTTCTTATCCCCCCTAAAAGGCAAACCCTACTCTAATTGGGGGGGGAAGGTGCATGCTATTTTGTAACGTTTTATCCATACCAACGGCCAAAGTCCCCTTCTTTCCCCAAATTGGTGATGGGTTTTTTTACTTTTTGGGTGCAAGTTTTTTGCATGCGTTCAAAACGCGGAACCTGGGGTTTTTTTAGTCTCAAAAAAAGGGCTGTTTGGGAAAAAGGAGTCCCGAACCAAAGTTAACTCCGGGGGAAAAAAAAGAAAAAAAGAACTTTTACCCAAAACGGCCCGGGGGAGATTCGAACCCCCAAAAACCCGGTGACCAAGTTTCGAGTCCGGCGGTTTTTTCCCCCTGAGCTTTTTGAGCCCCCCCGTTCATTTCTGTTTTTTTACTTTTTTTATTAACAATCGAGCTGGTTTTTGGGAGAGGGTTTTAATATAAGAAATTTTTTGCTTTTTTCTAAAGAATTAGTGGATGGATTTTTTTGTATTTACAAAAAAAAAAAACTGTGGATGAACAAGGGAAAGTGCAGTCTCAATTACTTCAGCTCAGTCAATTGTCGGGGGGAATAATAAACTAAAAAAGAAAAGATATATTGCATTATTTGAGAAAAAAAAGCCCCCCTTTATTTTCTACAGAATGCACACCCTGAAGAAAGGATGGAATGCATTATATACAGTTTTAAAGGGGGGACCCGAGGATTTTTTTTCCCCTATCTATCTCAATGTAAAAGGTGGCAATTTCTGTTCTAAACAACTTCGAAAATAAAATTTGGGGAAAAAATTAAAAGGGGGAAAATTTTTTGAATAGCCTATGGTTTTTTTGGGGGAAATTTTCTATTTGTTTTTAAAATGTGTTGGGACATTTCCCAGAATTTTAATAATACCTGAACCAACCATTAAAAAATTTTTGGTTTCAAGTTTAAAGGGAGTTATAGGGTGGAGACTTAAAAATTTGTGTTGGATCCCGCGGAGTTTTGTGTAATTATAAAAAAAAAAAAAAATGTCAACTTTTCCCAAAAAGGGGAGAAACAGGAGAGAACGTGATGGGGCGCGTAAAAGTAAGTGATACTCACTCGGACGGATTTTTTCCAGAACGGTCGCAGATGGCCTGGAGGGGGAAAAAAAATTTTCAGGGTTTTTGGGGGCAATTTCTTTTCGTCCAGGGCATGTTGTTTCTTTCTTGACATGAATGCAGTTTTTGAAAAGATCGTTTATGATTTTGTTTTTAAGGGGTTTTTGGGTTTAAAATTTTTAAAAAATTTGGAGTAATATATATATATATATATTATATACACAAAATATAATTTCTGAACCCCAATTTTAAAAAAATGGGGGAAAAAAAAATGAGGGGTTTAAAAATTCTTCAATCATAAATATGACTTGACAAAGATTTGAACTTTAAAAAAAAAAAAAAAGGGAAAAAAGAAAAAAAATGGGGGGGGGAAAAAATATTGTAAATTGAGAAACCCTTCACTAGCTGTATGAGGGAACCCCCGTAATCCCCCTCGAAGGCAGATTATTAGTTTGCCCTGCTTCTAGGCCCCTTTCTTTCCACTGGATCGGACTCATCGAGAGACACGGTGATTGTGTCGGGTGTCTTGGCGTCAAATGGGAAAACCCCCCACAGTCCTAATTCTGTGGGTTCTCCCCCCCCAAGGGTTCAAAAAAAATCCAACAGCAACCCCAAGAAAGCCAGAAAAAGGGTAGAAAGGGGGAAAAAAAACGAAAGTGTGGAGAGAAAAAAATTTCCCGGGGAAAAAAAAAAAAACTTATGCAAACAGTAAAAGATGGGGGGGAAAATTTTTTGAGCCTTGCTTGAAGATCCATTCAAGGTGAAGGGGATAAAAAAGATATGGAACAGTCTGAGAGGTCGCTCTGCTTTTCAATAACCCAAGATTGTCAGGGGAAAAAGAATTGTGCAAAAAAACCCTTTTTTTTTGGATCCCCTAAGAGATGCAACCCTCCCGGGTTTGACCAAAAATTTATAATGCTGAAAATTAAGTAGTGGGGGAAAACAAGTGAGGCTAACAATTCTTCATTTTTTTTAAAATAATGATTTAAAAAAGTTTTTAAAACTTAAAAAAAAAAAAAAAGGGAAAGGGAAAAGGGAAAAATGGGGGGGGAAATTTTTTTAAAAATTTTTTTTTGTAAATATAAAAAACCTTTTTTTTGGTTTTGGCCGGGGGGGAAACCTTCAAATTCTGAAAAAATTCAAATTAAATTCCGGTTAGGCCTTTTCCCCGCAACTTGGGGAGCAGGTTTGTTTGGGGCTGTGCTTTTCAAAATAAACAAACGTATTTTTTTTTTTAAAAAAACTTTTTTTAAAAAACCCCCACCCCCCCCATTTTTTCCCCTTTTTTTTCCCCCCCCCCCCCCCCCCCAAATTCCCTCTTTTGTCTATTTTTTCTTCTAAGACAAAAAAGCAAGTTTTGGGTTTATATATATATATATTATATATATAAAATTTTAAAAATATATAAGTTTTAATGCATTACTTTTCAGATCCCAAGAACTATCCTGACTTGTAAATTTTGCTTTAGCTTTAGTGCGCCCACTCTTTGGAATTCTTTTCCCTGAAGCTTAGTGCCCTCCCCCAAAATTATTAAATTAAATCCCAAAGGGGACCTCAGAAGAGTTGTCCAATTAAGTCCGGGACTGTAACAGGAAAAGGCCCCCCAAAGTGGGGGTGGGGGAGGTGGGGGGGGGGGGATTGCCAGGGGGCATCGCCCAGACGGAAAAAACCCTGAAAATAATGCTTTGCCCTTTCTCGTAATCAAAAACCCCTTGTGCAAAATTGCCTTGAGGGCACAAACTCTCTCTCTGACAGGGGGACTTAGTGGCCCCCCCCCTTTTTGGGGGGGGGATCTTTTAAAGGGCCCTTTTAAAAACCCCCCCAGAACTGAACCCCCTATGCAAAAGAACACGAACAGGGGGTTTTATTGTATTACAACGGTGCTAAACTTGGGGGTTTTTTGCAGATCCTTTGGCGATCTTGTGCCCAATTACAAAGAAGGCGAAAAAATTTTAGATAAACTTTGGGATAAAACAGACGGGGGAGTAGATTCTTTTTGTTTATAGATAGATAGGGCAGACAGGCAGTAGAAGTAGACAGATAGATCTCTGTGTTGTGTGTGGTTTGTGGGGGTGTGTGTGGTTGGTGTGTGGGGTGGTTGTTATTATTTTTCTTCTGTGAAGTTTTTTAAGGGCCCCTTTTTACATCATTAAAACAAATCCCCTTTCTTGTTGTTGTTATTGTTTGTTTTGTTTTTTATTTACATTATATTATTATTGTTGTTGTAATGGACTCGTCGGCATCATCATCATCACTATTATATTTATTATCAAAAATTTTCATCATCACTATAATTATTTTTTTTGTTTTTTATCATCCCTTTTTTTATCCCTTTCGTTATTAACCATTGCTATTGTTATTGTTTCTTTTTATTTTTGTTATAGTTTTTTACTGTTTTTTTTCATTTTTATACGGATGTTTGTGGTTGTTTTTTAATACCTTGGCAGAGGTGAAAAAAGGTGAAAATTTTTTTGGTCATTATCATCCCATCATTGATTATCGTTGGTGTTTTTTTTTCATCATTTTAGTATCATAAAGGTTCTTTAAGTATTGTTTTCCCTCACCGTCATCATCACCATTATGATAACGACGACGGTGATAATAAAAATAATGTTGATGATGATAATGATGTTGTTCTTGTTGTTTGTGTTAGTATATCATTATTGTTGTCATTGTGTTTATTGTTTGTAATTTAAATTTTATCTATTATGAATGCGCCCATCCTCAACTAGAGACCCAAAATCTAAGCGCTTTGCACTCCACACTGTTTCACAACGGGCAGCCTGCCTGGGTAGTGCCCTAAAGAGTGCCAGCTGGCACTTCATTCAATCGTTTTTCCCAGCATCTAGCGAATATTTTCAATATGACTCCCCTTTCCTTCTTATTCATTCTTTCCCTTTCCACTCAAAGGGGCTGCTTGTGAACGCGTCATCCTACCAACCGGCAAACGGCCTTTTCTTCCCAAATTGGTGATGGGAGTTTAGGGGTGTGCCAAAATGTTTTTGTTTGGGTTTTTTAAACCCAAAACGGGAAAAAAAAATTAAAAACCCAAAAAGGGGTTTAAAATTTTTTTTTTTTTTTTTTTAAAAAATGGGGAATTCCCAATTAAAATTAAATTTTTTTCAATTTTTTCAAAATTTTTTTTTTTAAAAAAAATTCTTATTTTAATTTTTTAAAAAGCTTTTTTTTTAAAAAAAAGTTTTTTTTACAAAAATTTTTGGGGGTGTTTTTTCTTGAAATTTTTTTAAAATTTTTATAGAATTTTTTTTTAAAATTATTAAAAGGGTTTAAAAAAAACCTTTGGGGAAATTTTTTTTGGGTTTTTAAATTTTTTTCATTTTAAAAAAACCTTTTTTTAAAAAAATATTAAAAAAGGGGGTTTTTTAAAATTTTTTTCCTTTTTTAAAAAAAAATTTTTTTTTAAAAAATTTTCCCCATTGGGGCATTTGGGTAGATTAAAATTTAAAAAAGTTTTCCTTTAAAATTTAAAAGGGTTTTTTCTTTTAAGTTTTTGGTTTTAAAGAAAGGGGAAATTTTTTTTCCACAAAATTTTTCCCTTTAACAGGGTTTAAAATAAAAACCCCCCAAAAAAAAAGGCCCCAAAGGGAAAAAAAAAATTTTGGTAAAATTTTTTTTGAGGGTTTTTTTTTCCTCCCCAAAAATTTAAACGGCCTTTTGGGGGTATCAAAAAAACCCAAAAAAAACCCCCGGGAAAAACCCCGGGGCCCCCCAAAAAAAACCGGAAATTCCCCGCCCCCTTAACCGTTTCCCTTTTAATTTTTTTAAAAAAAATTTTGGGGTTTTTTTTAAAAGGGGGAAAAAAACCCAAAAAGGGTTTTCCAAAATTTTTTGGGTTAAAAAGTTTTTAAAAGTAAAAAAAAACAAAGGAAAAACCCCGGCTGGGGCCCCCCCAAAAAAGGGGGGGGGGCAAAAAAAAAAAAAAATTTCCTTTTTTTAAAATTTTTAAGAAGTTTTCCCCCTTTCCCCAAAAAAACCCCCCCCCCCCTTTTCCCCCCCCAAACCGGGGAAAACCAGGGAAAAATAAAAATGTTTTTTTTTAAAATTTTTTTTTAAAAATTTTCCCCAAAAAAAAAAGGGTTTTAAAAAAATTTGATTTTTTTTTTCCTTTTAAAAACCAAACCAAACCAAAAAAAAACAAAAACAAAAAAACCAAAAAACAAAAAAAATTTTTAAATTTAAATTTTAAAAAGTATTTTGGGGAAAAACATTTAAAAAACCTTTTCCTTTTTTTTAAAAAA
>JAMYXO010001585.1:0-2500 GCA_033310375.1 Conus canariensis
CCGATGACATACTTATTTGTTCATTGGATTGATGTGTTTAGAAGTCCTCTTCTTCTTCGCCTTTGCGTTTGCTGGCGACTCAAGCAATCCAGTACTGACAGTCTGATATGATGGTGATGATGATCATCATCATTATTCTCGTCATCATCATGATCATCATCGTTACCATTATTGTTATTATTATCATTATCATTATTATCGTATTATCATTATTACTATTATTATTATCATCATCATCTTTATCATTATTATATTTATTATCAAGAGCCAAACCACATAAGCTGAGTGCAAAACTTTACAGCTAGATGATTAAATAAATGAATAACTGAAATGTAACAATTTGTGAAGGCTCCTAAATTCGACTTGGAAATCGCCAGACCTAAGCATTAACCCAAGGCATTGGTTGGACCTTGGAAATAGCTCTTTTGCAATAATGGCTCTTTTGAAAAACAAATGTGCTGTCGTTGCTATAAATATAAAAGGAATCACCACCTTACTTCATAAAGGGAAAGATTTTGACGAGAATTGTTGAACAACCAGAATCCTGCCGCTTCACAGCAACAGATCCTGATACTTAGTTGAGGGAATGAGCAAAAATAATATCTAGCAAATTTATTAATGGAGATAAAAGTAGGCAATGTTAAAGACAGGAATATGGTAACAGTTAAACGTCCATACATTATTTATAAGCTGTATGGACAAAACTCAGAAAAGCAACTTCTTTGTTGGCAGAGGCTCTTCCTAGATGTTTAGTTCTATTCCTAAATCAGTATTTACACGCATTTTAGCTATGTGGATTTGGAGCGGATTTTCTGAAACGGACATGACTTAACAAACAGAGCGAAAGTCAGGTAAGTTATGATAGGTAATTGTCTGGATTGTCCGATCTTCGCTAGGGCGTACAAAGATATCCTTTTTCACCCCCTGTGTTCATTCTTGCAGCGTTAGGTTTGGTCATTAGAGGCAAGAACAGCTGGATATGGGGCATCACATTTTCATCGTTTGACAGCTGTAATTTCTCTTTAAAGTTGAAAGAATTAGCCCGTGACACATCATTCTCACAACAACAACGACAACAACAAAACTACCAGCCAGCCAACCAACCAAAAGAATAAGCACAAGCGGACATAAAATAATGATGTCTATCAACAATATTCAATTCATTAATCAAGAGTGATACACACACACACACACACACACACACACACACACACACACACACACACACACACACACACATACACGTATACACACCCACATGGCTTCTTCTAAGTTTATTTAATCGCAACTGTATTATAGATCTGCTGTATAAATTGAATTTCTTAAAATAAGTACATATTTGGACATGCACATACTACAAATACACATAAATTTACAACCATGTAAATTTATTAAAATAAATACATATTTCGACATGCACATACGTACGCATTCACGCACACACACACACGCGCGCGCGCGCGCACACACACACACACACACACACACACACACACACACACACACACACACACACACACACACACACACACACACACACGCACAAACACACACACGCATTAGCGCGTGCGAGCGATCGTTTTCACCCATGGCGCACACGCGTGTACGAGCACACACACACACACACACACACACACACACACACACACACACACACACACACACACACACGCACACACACACGCACGCACGCACGCACGCACACACACATACACACACACAAAGAGAGAAAGAGAGAGAGACACACACACACATCTGAGAGAGACAGAGAGAGCGAGAGAGAGAGACAGACGGACAGAGAGAGGTTTCTTCTATTTAAACGGGAAAAAAGTAATAAAATATGCAGATACAATGCAGGCGGATTTCTATCTTCAACATCTGTTCTATAAATAACACACACAATTAGTGACGGTCACCCTTCATGCAGTGTCGCAGAATCATTCTGTCTTTTGAAAATGAATGAGAAACGGCCCAAAACCAAGAATGGAAAGGAAGACGGGAAAGAAAGGAAGACAAAACAGGAAGAAAACAGAGGTGAAAAGAAAGATAAAACTGGAAGAAAACAGAGGTGAAAAGAAAGATAAAATAGGAAGAAAACAGAGGTGAAAAGAAAGATACAATAGGAAGAAAACAGAGGTGAAAAGAAAGATAAAACAGGAAGAAAACAGAGGTGAAAAGAAAGCATGCAACAACACCGGAAGATCAGAAAAGGAAACGAAACAGACGTAAAGGAAGAAGAGCGTGAAAAACAAGATGAAAGAAGAACAAAGTGAAGAAAAACGCAAACACCCACCGAGGAAATCACAAGAAAAAAGGAAAACAAATGAAGAAAATTAAAAAAAAGAAAGACAGTAAAGACAAGAAAACAAACCAGAAGAAAATAAAATGAAAAGAAGCGGGAAATATCAGGGAAGTGAAAGAAGACATTTAAGCCTGAAACTATAGAAGAGAAACAAAAAAGAAAAAAAAGTAAGTGAGGAAATTCACTAAAAAGGGAACA
>JAMYXO010001585.1:10000-22500 GCA_033310375.1 Conus canariensis
CAGGCACAACTGTTCACCTCGGGTCCATAGAGCAAGAGCATAAAACAGCATGGACAACATTTATTTTGGATACTTCTAATGGTCTAACAAAAGCGGGAATAGAAAGAATAAACGACTCTATTCGTACTTATGTTTGGTGTTTGCTAGGTTCGCAAGCACAAACGAGATCAAACATAATTGATCCTTCTACTGGCTTTGACGCCCAAAAACAGTATTTAGCAAATTTAGAGGATTCTATTAATTCTGCAATTGATTTGCCTTCAAGTATTAAAAGGTACCAAAATGTTTTGCAATACGCAAGATCGAAAGTAGACTTTGCTGTTGGCACTGGTTTATACATGCTGCCTTCTGACCTCAGACTTCAGATAGGAACAATAATAAACTATAATAATGAAATCCTTGTGGCTGGCAATGAAGAGAAGGTCGGAAAAAAACGACATAAATTCTAAGCCAGCAATAGCAATAAAAAAAGAAGTCCCCTCAAAACCCCATCTAATCCCCAAGGCCCAAAGCCCAAAGGCCATTGAAGACGCGCGTGATGACCATGAATATGAAAAGACGGCACTTGTTATTGGATTAACTGCCCTAGGATTACTTGGTCTTTATCTTACTAAAGAGTAACCCAACTATTAAGACAACTAATGCCCATAAGTGCTCAGCCATAAAGCCAACTACTTTACTTGCAGTAGACAAAAGCCAGCTAACGATCCCTCCTATTATACCAGGCAAAGAATCTATTGCCTTACTGGCTAATTTTTTTAATAAACTTGTAAGGTGATCGAGTTGTTTTTTTACCCATGATTTATCTGACGACGGAGTTGGCGGGCCTGGTGGCACTGCTCCCCCACCGCCTGTAATAGCCAACACCAGTGTACTTATTGCAAATCCTAAGGCTGTTATAACGCTCGCTAATGTGACACCTTGCTCTCTAAACAGTGTTCTTATTCGTTCTGCTAGCGTCGTGTCTTCATATAAAATTCTTTGGATAGTTTCTCTTATTCTGCTCACTTGAGTTCGTAATTGTTCTCGGTTAGTAGACAGCACTTCTAGTCTTGCTGATCTCTCTTGTTCAAGATCTTTTAGTCTTTGTGTTATTCTTTCTTTAACACCAGGTCCTAAGTTGTGGTCATCAGCCCAACTAGTTTTTCTTTTTCTCTTTTTATATGCTCATCTAGTTCACCCAGTTTTGCTAAATTGTTTGTTAATTCGCCTCTGATGCTTTTCAAAGCATGATCAAGGGCCGTTATTTCTCTCATAGGTAGCGGCGGATCGTGCATAGTTTTTAATACTGTTTCTTCTGAAAAACTGGTTTCTATTATTTCGTCTGCTGTTGGGCTTAAATCTTTAAGGGGTATGTTTTGTATTTGGTTATCTGTTGGGAGTTCTTGTAGTGTGTTTTGAAGTTTAGCAACTGCCTCACTGTCTAATCTTCGCGGTTTAGCAATGCCAAGGCGATTTTGATCGCTCACACTGAGCCTTTGTCTAATTGTAGTCTTTGCTAAAAACTTTGATGGGTCTGGTTTAGTTGTAAGCTGAACAAGTTGTCCTTGCTCGTTTTTCACAAACAAATGGTCATCTTTTGTTTCAAAATCATTAGGGTCTATAAATTCGGGAGGTTCTTGGCCTAAACTTTGATAAAATGATTTGACCTTACTTTCTGTTAATTCACGCCGCAATGATTGTAATGGATGTGTCAAAGGCGTCATTTCACTCATGTCGTCTCCAGGATCAAAAACATCATAATCTTCTTCTGCCATGTTTTTAAATAATTAACTTTTTATTTTGTTTTATAAAAAAAATGTCACAAGCATATGGTTCGATTCTTGACCCGCATAGAAGACTGAAAGAGCCCTTTGGCGTGAAGGGAAATAAACAGAATATTATTGTTCCAAATAATCCATCTACTATTGATTCAGATCAGATTCTTACTGTCAAATTTCCAGACCTAGGAGCAGATGAAGTGATTGTACCAGGCTCTGCCCGACTTACTTTCAAAATAGAACTTGATTCAGCAACAGACGTAAACAGGACAGTTGTACAGAATCTGGGACGGGCAATCGTTAAGAAAATTTCTATAAAACTTGAGGGGCAAGAAATATTTTCTTTACACAATGCAGACATATTTCTAATCTATTGTGATCTATGGCTAACCGAGAATGAAAGGGCCGATCTTGCGTTTCAAGGAATCGAAAATAACGAAGCACTAAAACACAGAATAGACGCCGAAGATGCTAAAGACGGTAACAAGTATGAAGCTGTAAGTTTTGCTTATGGAAATCGCTTTTCCATACCCTTAGATTTTGAGTTGTTAAAAGCGCATGCGCCATACTTTCAAGGAGCATTAAAAGACAGATTGTCATATGAACTAACTTTTAATGAATACAAACGTGTCATTAGATCGACAGACACTGATTCCAAGTACAGCATTTTCGACATCTCGTTAGAGTTTGACATTGTTAGCAACCCTAACTTAGCAAGGCTGATTGAGCAACAATATCAGTCAAAATTAGCAATATATTACGAAAGAGTGATTCATCATTCAAAATATCCTAAAAGCAGGGCAGACACAATATGGAACTTTAGTTTTAGTGCTGCAGCAAGATCCCTTAAAGGTATTTTATTGCTGTGTGAAGATGAAGAACCATTCAAAAGACAAAGTGAAAAATTTATTAATCCTAAAATAACTAAAGTACAATGTTCAATTGAGGGTAGTCCTAACCAAGTCTACGGTAGCGGGCTTAAACCTTATCATCATTTTGATGAAATAAGAAAATTGTTTGGAGGCGGGAGGTGTAGAAATCCAACAGTAGACCTTGTGTCTAAAGATCTACACCTTCACAGTGTTAGACTTGATGAATATTTAACAACGAAATACGGTTTATGGATTGACCTAAGGTCAACAGAAGATAATCAGTTGCATGGGAGTGGGAGAACAGTTTTAAAGACGTAATAAACATTCAAATTGATAAAGAAAAAGAGAGTGATAAACCACTTAATGTACATTTGTTTTTAATATATGATGCGCAGCTGAATATTCAAGATAACAGATTGAAAGATATCCAATACTAAATTATTTTTATTTTAAAAAAGCATGTCTGTTACGACTTATCCAAAAGTGCCCAAAGAAGAGATAGCTGCTGCTGTAGACATAAAAACTTTCAGATTAACAAACATAACACAAATGCAAACCCAACTAGAGCAGGACCTTTCAAAATACAGTAAAACCAAACGAAGGTATTCTGCTGTCTTTAATGCTGTTACATATGTTAATACTGGAGCATCGATCACTAGTGCTCTATCAGCAGGAACAAGTGTAGGTCTCTTAGCAACAGGCGTAGGTGCACCGGCAGCTTTACCTCTAGGTGGTTTGTCTTTAACTCTTGGCCTGTGTTCATTGGCTGTAAGTGCTGTCAGCAAAAAAATAAAAGCTAAACTCCAAAAGCACACAGCTATGGTTCAACTAATAACAGCTAAACTTAGTTCCTTCAAACTGACAATAAATAAAGCACTTGCTGACTCAAACATCACGGATGAAGAATTTAGTCGCCTACAGGCTGATTTTGAGGACTACAAAAGACAAAAGTTTGATCTTCAAAGAAAGGCAAGGGCAACTTTTTCTCAACAACCAGACACCGACCAGATAAAAAAGGAATGTTTAAAAAAAGTAAACGAGACATTAAACTCTGTTCTAAACAGCTCACATTAACAACCCCAAAGGGCGTTTATACTTTAGTTTATGAGTCCAAGCACAAAAAGACCGTTGATATTGATTCTGATTAACTTTTATTTTTTTGATTTAAATAAATATTTTGAGTTAGAAAAGAAGCTCAACATGGATAAGATATATGAAGGTTCAGATGAATTGTTTGAAGCAATGCTCGAGGAAGAGCGTTTGTCAAAAGCTTTAAATGAGGTCGTTTTAGAAGTTATTGATCCAACAAACGTGCAGGCAAGCGTTGTACACGCTATTTCTCAAGTTCCAAGTAAACTAACAATAAACCCTCCAGTTAAAGTAAGGTTAGTTGTTTTAATCGACTATATAACAATAAACGAAGAAAATCTAGAAGTCTGGGTCTCAACTAAACAGCAAACTATTCTTTCTTATAATGACTTAACACCCGGTTGGGCAGATCAACTTCTTACACAGTTTAATGAAGCCTCTGAAGCAGCTAAAATGAGAGGCTCTGGTTGGTCAGAGGGTGAAGTCCTAGACATCAGATTAAGACAGGCTAAGTATGAGCCGATTGTAGGCAAGTCTTACATTCCACTGCCTCCAACATTAGTTGCAAAGAAAGCAGTTTTGAACATAAAAAATTCAGACGACAAATGTTTTATGTGGTGCGTTCTTGCTAGGCTGCATCACGTTGCCAAAAATGCAGAGAGAGTATCTAACTATTTACAGTGGGCCAATAATCTTAACTTTAACGGCCTTGAATTTCCTATGGCTGTAGACAAAATTGATCAGTTTGAAAAACAAAATCCACCAATAACTGTTAATGTCTACACATGGTCTGAAGAAACCAACCTTCTGCCAATTAGAGTGTCAAAGAACAGTCCAACAATAGGCGAACCAACCAAAACTCATGTAGACTTACTCCTGATGCAAAGCCTTAATGGGTTGCACTACACTCTAATACGCACAATGAGTAGATTACTAGTGCATACTACAAAACAACATAGCAAACAAGAATTTTGTAGAAAATGTTTAACAAGAATTCCGTCCGTTCAAGCTGCGAGCGAACATGTAAAACATTGTATTAGCCCAGTTGACTGTGATACAGAACTAATTACGCCCGGAGAAGGCAGTAAAGTTAGTTTTAAGAACTGGAAACGGTTGCAAACTAGTCCATATGTTGTTTACGCAGACTTCGAATCACTCATTGTTCCTTATGAAGGACCAACCCCACAGAAACTTCCTAAAACAGTCTTAATGAGTAATCATCAGATTTGCTCATTTGCCTTCATCATTGTTAGGTCGGATGGCGCCCATTCAAAGCCAGAATTATACAGAGGACCAAATGCTGCAAAATACTTCTTAAAACGCATGCAGCAAGTGCGTAATGCCTGTTCTAATAATCTAAACTTATCTGAAATCATAATGACGCCTGAAGACCAACAACAGTATGACTCAGCCACTCACTGTTGGATTTGTGGGGCGGCCTTGGTTGCCACCGCAGAGAATCCAACAGTAAGAGACCATGATCACATTAGTGGAAAGTTTAGAGGAGCAGCACATAACAAATGCAATCTTCAACTAAAGTTTGAACCAAAGACATGGAAGCTGCCTATATTCTTTCACAACTTGCGAGGTTACGACTCTCACCTTATAATGCAAGCAGTAACCAGCGACTTCAGGGTGTCATGCATTGCACAGTCATCAGAAAAGTACATGTGTTTCACTTTAAATAACATGTCTTTCTACGACTCTATGCAACACATGATGGGTTCATTAGAGTCACTGGCTATGTCCTTAAAGTCCTGCCCAATAACAGAAGAATATTTTGACCCAACTCTTGTTAGAAAGGGCGTTTACCCTTATGAGTACATGAACAGTTGGGAAAGGTTTGACGAAGATACACTTCCGCCTAAAGGCGCGTTCTTTTCTAGTCTTAGAGGAAAGGACATCAGTGATTCTGATTACCAGCATGCTCAAGATGCGTGGCAGAAGTTAGAGTGTAAAACAATGGGAGACTATCATTATTCCTATTTAATGGCGGATACCTGTTTGTTGGCGGACGTCTTTGAAAATTATAGGAAGACCTGCATGAAACATTACAGCCTGGATCCCGCGCATTACATTTCTGCGCCTGGGATGAGCTGGGACGCTTTCTTAAAATTTACTGGAGTACAAATTGATTTATTGTCTGACCTGCCAATGCTTCAGATGATTGAAAACGGATTGCGTGGGGGAATCAGTATGGCGTCGCACCATTACTGTAAAGCAAACAACAAATACTTGGACAACTATGATCCAAGTAAAAGGTCTAACTATCTCATGTATTTAGATGCAAACAATCTGTATGGATGGGCAATGGCGCAATCACTTCCATTACGCAACTTTAAAATGTACACAGGACTCAAAGACATTCAAAAGTTTTTAAAATGGCTACCTACTCTAGAAGCTGATCGTAAAAGAGGTCTCATTCTAGAAGTTGATTTAGAATATCCTCATGAACTTCATGATTACCATAATGACTATCCATTAGCGGCAGAAAGTCTAAAAGTGTCAATGACAGAACCACCTAAACTTGTGCCTAATCTTCGTGACAAAAAAAATTATGTCTGTCATTACAGACTTCTTCAATTTTATTTAAGACATGGTTTGAAGTTGACAGCTGTTCATCGTATAATTGCTTTTGATCAAGAACAGTTCATGAAACCATACATAATGAAGAACACTGATCTCAGAACTAAATCCACAGATGCTTCAGAAAAAGACTTTTTCAAGTTGATGAACAACAGCTGTTTTGGAAAGACTATGGAAAATCCGCACAAGCGTAAAGATGTTAGATTGGTCACCAGAGAAAACGTTGCAATTAAGTTGACTTCAAAACCTAATTATCAGGACTTCAGAAGATTTCATGATCAGCTTTTTGGCATAATGATGAAAAAAAAGAAAGTCAAATTGGATAAGCCCGTTTTTATTGGGTTTACTGTTTTAGAGCTGTCGAAGCTTTTGATGTTAGAATTTCTTTACGACTACTTTAAACCCTTGTATCCAGAGTCCAGAGTTCTGTACACAGATACAGATTCCTTTGTAATCGACATCCCTACTGAAGATTTTTACAAAGACATGGAATTAGAAGTAGCTAAAGGGCATGCGGGATGGTACGACACATCTGATTACCCTAAAGATTCGCCTTTGCATTCAACTGTTAACAAAAAGGTTTTAGGTAAGATGAAGGATGAATTATCTGGAGATGTGATCAAGGAGTTTGTTGGTTTAAGGTCGAAAATGTACAGTCTCGCTAGCCAAACAAAAACTGTTAAAAAAGCAAAGGGAATATCTCGCAGTGTTGTGCAGTCAAACATATCACATGACAATTACAAAGAAGCATTGTTTGGCAATAAAACTTTTCATCATGACAATTACAAGCTGCGATCTAATCTACATGAGATTAACACAACTGTTGTAACAAAGAAGTCATTAGATAGAACAAACACTAAACGAGTATTTGTTAATCCAGAGTATTCATATGCAATTGGGCACTGGAGGACATTTGGTCAAGCGCAATTAGATACTCAGTAATTTCTTTATCCAGTATAGCTGGATTATTTGTGGTTGTTGTTTCAAGATTTTTGATTTTTTCAAGATTTTTGATTTTTTCATATAAATTAGGATCAATGGGTAGTTTATTCTTTATCATTGTTTTAATAATAAATCTATACGCAAATAATTTTTTTTGAGCTTCCATTTTAACTCAAATATATTTACGTAAATCAGTTAAAGCGGAACTGTGTCTGGTGGGATTATCTGCAGTTCTTCCTTCACAAAAGATCTTTGAGGGGCTGGTCGTTTTGTTGTGTCAGTTTCTCGTAAATAATACACGGGCGGATTCATCTTTACAATTCTTTTTATTTCATATGAGTCAACACTCCAAACTGGATCGGTTGCCCTGATGCGAGTGTCCCCTTCCGCTTCTCCCGGCGAATAAAGGTATCTCACTTTTAAACCAAATGGTAATAGTTTGCTTGATGAAGACTCTCCTTCAACAACATTTATTGTTTGTTTTCTGATTGCTTGTACTGGTTTTAGACCTTTAAATTCTTCATTATTCATTGCACGTAGAACTGAGGGCAGTCTTCTAACCCATTCTGTGTTGCGAGAATTGTCAATCAGCTCTCTGTGATACTGGTAGGAGAAAAGTCTTTCAGATAACTGTTTGTTAAAGTTTTCAACCAAAGCCTGTGATCTGTGAACACCCGGAATGCCTCTTTTAATGGTAACTCTATGTTTTAACAATAATTGATTCACTTGTCCTTTAAATTCTTTCCCATCATCGACTTGAATCATGCGAGGATAAGTTAATGGGCCTCGTTGATATATCAGTTGTAAAGCGACAGCAACAGCAGAAGCACTCTTTTGTGTTAATGGTTCCGCATCTTTGTATCTTGAAGCTATGTCAATGACTGTAAGTGCGTACTTAAATCTTTTTCGTCTAATCGTATCATGGGGTAAATATAGAAGATCCATTTGATGGGTGTCGTTTGGAGTTATATTCACAAAGTGTGGTCTCTGTATTTGTTTAGGCGCTGGTAAATAAATTTGCCAAATCGCTTGTTTAGATAACCATTCTTTTGCTGTTTGTTCACTGACACCAGCTGCTTGGCTTAGCTTTTTAATTGCTGTTATTCCCTTCCAATATCCTTTTGGCGAATAATAGATCTTGTTCATTTTTTATTCAGCCAATATTATGTGCAACAAAATACACAGCGGTCATGCCAAAGACAATAAACAATATTTCTTGCATCTTTTGTTTTTCTGATGGTTGATAAAAGTCGCTGAATTTTGGTGGGGGCAATGTTTCAACTTGTTGGCCTGTTACTAGAAAATATTCTTTTATTGCCTGGTCAACATCTTTAAATGTGTAAGCTGCATGTCCCTGTTGTTTAAGTCTGTCGTTAATAAAATCTAACTGCTCCATTCTTTGCTTTTCATAGGTGTCTTGTGCAGCGGCTAGTTGCTCCATAGCTCTGTTATGTCTTTTTCTCTCATTGTTATTTTGTAGTTTACTAAATGCGTAATTACTTCCGCTAAAAGCAAGCGCATTAACCACAGCGCCACCAATCATCATTACGAGTGAAGCCATTTTTATAAATGTATTTTTTTTATTTTACATATTGATACTGTCTGGAATTATTCCTTGCTTAACTAGAAAATCTTTCGTAGCAAATGAAGCTGTAATAACAGCTATCAGCTTTGCTGAGTCTTCAAAGTCTAGTTTGCCAAGATCTGCTGGTTTTATTTTTAACAGGCTTTTACCAAGCATCGTGTATCCTACACTTAGGCCTCCAATAACAGCAGAATGGTATACAAGGTTAGTAATAGTTTTTTCGGTGCTCATTTTTAAAAAATAAAATAATATTTATTCATTAATAAAACATGAACTGCGATGATTTACTTCCTGAACTTACAAATGATCAAGTTGATGACCAAGCTATTATGCGTCAAAAGGAAAGGCTGTATTCTTTGGCGGCGTGTGGAAAAACAAAACAGTACCTTGGAAATGAATTCAGCATAGAACAGATTCAACAGATGTCAACACAAGACATTGTAAAGTATCACAACAGGTATGAAGCGCAACTGGGGTCAAGAATGGTAAAAAGTGTTGGGCAAACGGTTCTTAGTTTGTACACTAAACTAGTTAGTAGATTTGCTCCCATTGATTCTGAACAAGATTTTATGTATGATTTAACACAGGATCCCGTTTTAACAAAGTCATTAGAGTCTCTAGGATGTGATCTATATTACAGATTTGGAACATTATTGTCGCCATTAATCATGGGATTAATTACTTTTAATCATATAGATTTTGTTTCCCTTCAAAATGACCGAGCCAGAAAATCAGCAGAAAACATTGATGGAGAAAGTGACCAGTAAAAAGCCTCCTCATCCTGGGCGTGTTGCAGCAGGAAAAAAATTAGCAGAGTGGAACAAACAAAAAAAATTAATGTTCCAAGCACAGAATATAACTCATAATGAAAACATAACATCGCCAACGCCAACAGTTGTTTCAATGCCAGCTGTAAATACACAAGTTGATTCAAGACCTACAACACCAAAGTCGACATGGATTATTTGGATTAAAAGAGTTAGCATTTTTGGCGTCATTGCTGTTGGTGGGGGTGGTTATTACGTTTATAAAACATATAAAGAAAGACAGCAAAAACCAAAGCAGCCCAAAAAATCACAGCCACTAAATACAAAATCTGAACAAAAAAGAATACCAGAACCGCCAACAACAAAAGATCATTTTGATCCATTTGATATGCAGTAATATTTCAAGAACTTAATAAATAATTATAAGTGACTTGAATAAGAACTTGATAACGACTTGATGACGACTTGATAAAAACTTAAATAAGAACTTGATAAGAACTTGATGACGACTTGATAAAAACTTAATGACGACTTGATAAGAACTTAATGACGACTTGATGACGACTTGTTAAGAACTTGAATAAGTACTTGAATAAGTACTTGAATAAGAACTTGTTAAGAACTTGATGATGACTTGTTAAAAACTTGATGTTGACTTGTTAAGAACTTGAATAAAAACTTGTTAAGAACTTGAATAAGAACGTGATGCCGACTTGAATAAGAACCTAGAACGACTTAATGACGATTTTTTTTTACAATTAATTGTTACATTCTTTTCCGGGGAGACAACTCCCTTCTGCCTTTATGTAATATCTAGGTCAGACATGTCTGGCCCCGGCTTACTCAACTGCACAATAGCCGAGTCGAAGCGCCGCACTGTTTCCGGGTTCGTGTCAAGTTACACATAAGGGCGCCGGGCCGCCCACGCGGCATTGTATAAATTTAGCCGGCTAAATTCCCCACCGGCGTCGTTTAGTACAGGCGTTAGACGTCATTGTATAAATTTAGGCAGCTAAATTCCCCACCTCAAAATAATCTTTTCCCAATTTTATGTATTAAAAGCAGCATTTTTATATTTAAATCTAAAAGCATTTAAAACAAATATTTATTAAAAAGTAGTGACTAAAAAGTAAGGTAAGATGCACTTTGTTATTTAGCTTTTGGTGTTGTTTTAACAACTTTAAAAACAACTTTACTCTAGGCAAATAAAAACAACTTTACAAGTAGACACCATGTAATTGTAAAGCGTTTGTTTGTGTACAGTATATATATAAATCTTGAAGTTAACAACATTGGGGATATGCCTGCAGTAGTTTTAAATACTTGGTTGTCATGGCATTGAAAAGTCTAAATTTGCCCTCTTCCCTGCCCTCAAGTGATCCTTCCTACTTTCGTATTGGGTCACTGGCGCGGCTATAAACGCCCGTAAACCCAGAATATGGTCACTGGCGCGGCTATAAACGCCCGTAAACCTAAAATGGTCGCCCTGGTGCGGCTATGGGAAGGACCACTAAAATGGGGGTGAGGGGATTGCCCAAATTAGACAAATAGAAAGCAGGCAAACAAGTATAAAAGTATACTACTGTTGGAGGCATATTCCCCAAAACCCTTCACATCTGGCCGTGTTATATGTGACCCTCTGGGTCTGGCTTGGGGCCCTAGGGCGCCATAGGGTCTCAAGTGAGATCCAGAGGTGATCAGTAATGCGGCCAGATGTGAAGAGTTTTGCAGAAATTTATTTCACATTTGATGAATGTATGCGGGAAAATGATGTTATTGATCAAGCTCAAAAGTTTTCTAAATAAGTGTTAAAAACAGATAATCCTACACATTATGTATGTTTGTAAAGTGTTTACTATTAGAGAACTATAAAATAGGCATTCTGGGTAAGCCGGCGGAGCAGCAGCGAAACCGGCTTTAGCCGGTTGGAGCTGGCGGAGGTGGGTGAGCCAGAATGCCTATTTTATAGTTCTCTTGATAATTATAATAATGATGATGATAATGATAATGAGCAGCAGAAGAAGAAAGATAATGATAACAACAACAATAATAACAACAATAACAACAACAATAACAACAACAACAACAACAACAACAACAACAACGAAAACAAGAAGAAGAAGAAGAAGAAGAAGAAGACGAAGAAGAAGAAAAGGAATTTTTTTTCAACAAACACAACAACAACAACAAATATAAGAATAACGACGACAACAATAACAACGAAAACAGAAAGACGAAGACGAAATATTATAACAAAAACAACAATAACAAGAATAAGAATAACAACGAAAACAATAACAACGAAAACACAAAGCAGAAGAACAAGAACAAGACGACGACGACGACGAAGAAGAAGAAGAAGAAGAAGAAGAAGAAGAAGAAGAAGTAATAGTAGTAGTAGTAGTAGTAGTAGTAGTAGTAGTAGTTGTTGTAGTAGCAGTAGTAGTACTAGTAGTAGTAGTAGTAGTAGTAGCTGAAGATGTAAAAGAAGAAGAAGAAAAAGAATATGACGGCACCCCCCACCCCCCACCCCACACCCGTCAGTCTCCTCGTTATTAAAATATGATGATCATACACAGACTGGATACATAGGGGTATGGCCAGAAGCGTCCAAATCATTAACCTAGAATTTCAGCTCTTTCATAGGCATTCACACCACAACGACTTGCACCAACTCTGAAAATCCAACCGATGAGTATCCGAATCATTTTCGTTCACCTCACAGACAGAATCACTAGTGCATCCCTACACATGTATAACAAAGGGTTGGGTTTCCGTGTGGTTAATGCATAGCATGTATTCTTAATTTAGACTCATGTTCGATTCTCCTACACTGCTCATTGTACCCACAGCCCACACATCTCCTACACTACTCATTGTACCCACAGCCCACACCTCT
>JAMYXO010001585.1:27500-28676 GCA_033310375.1 Conus canariensis
TTCCACAATTTCGTTTGAATTATTAAAGGGAATCCTTTCCCCATTATCGAGCCTTTCCTCCATTTCTTTGGAATTATTAAAGGGCAAAATTTCTCCACCCTTTTTCCTTTCCACAATTTCTTTGGGATTATTAAAGGGCAACACTTCTCTATCTTCTGTTCTTTCCACAATTTCTTTCTGATTATCATCTGTCGACAGCTTAACCTCCTCCCTGGGATTGTCTTCACTTTGCTGACACTGACCACCCGAGCGTCTCTGCGTCACACTCTTTATTATGAAGTATTTCTTTAGGACATTTTTAAAGATGGCCCACTCTCTTACATCAGTAGGGATCCAGGCTACATAAGTGTAACCCTTAGCATCAGTGAAGATCCAGTCATCTCCAACCGTCTTACCTTCTTGATGAAGCAAGTAGAAAGAGTCATGGGACAAACGAAGTTTATACCGTGTACTGTCCTGCACAGGTCTGTGCTGAGAGCTGTGGCTTGGGGGTCCTCCCTCAGGTCCACATCTTGAAGTCTCACATACCCCGTTATTGTAGAACTCCCAGTAAATATCCGTGACACCACAAAGTATGCCTGCCTCTTCAAGTTCCCCAACGATGTCACGAAAACATTCAATTTGTAAATTATTCATAGATGCCATTGCACACCACACACGCAGGCACACTCGTAACGAAGTCAGATCGTAGCAGGAGGGATGGGTAAGGTGTGGGATGAAGGGATCCTCAGGGGGACAACCACCACTCCAGTTGGGAAGAAGGAATAAAGTTGCTGGTCCTTCTTTAAGAACTCATTCAATACCCGTTTGATGGTTACCAAGAGGCTTCTTCTGAAAACAACCATCGTGTCAAAAGTCTTCAAAAGGGCATTATACGTCAGCGAATCAAGCAGTTTTTCAAGACGTTCGATTGTGTGGTGGTGATCTTCCCTTTGTGTACACTCTGGTGCCATTTTCGCCGAAGGTTGAACTATTATACGGTAAAAACAGACAGCAACCACAACTGATAACTCCAAATCTTGTCAATGACGGATACTTTTAAGCTGAAGCGATTTTAAGAGAACGAGGATCAATAAACTGACCTCAAGTTGCCAACGGTTCGCTCTGTAGAACTGGAAGGAAGAATTCGGTTTCAGCTGTTTTCCGCCCGAGCCGTCTCACGTTTATGTCAGTACG
>JAMYXO010001586.1:0-15000 GCA_033310375.1 Conus canariensis
GAAGAAAGGAAGAGTGGAGAATTCCTCCCTTCAGCTGTTGTACCTGGAAGACAGGAAGAGTGGAAGATTCCTCCCCTTCAGCTGTTGTACCTGGAAGAAAGGAAGAGTGGAAGATTCCTCCCCTTCAGCTGTTGTACCTGGAAGAAAGGAAGAGTGGAGAATTCCTCCCCTTCAGCTGTTCTACCTGGAAGACAGGAAGAGAGGAGAATTCCTCCCTTCAGCTGTTGTACCTGGAAGAAAGGAACAGTGGAGAATTCCTCCCCTTCAGCTGTTCTACCCGGAAGAAAGGAAGAGTGGAGAATTCCTCCCTTCAGCTGTTCTACCTGGAAAAAAGGAAGAGTGAGAATTCCTCCCTTCAGCTGTTCTACCTGGAAGAAAGGAAGAGTGGAGAATTCCTCCCTTCAGCTGTTCTACCTGGAAGACAGGAAGAGTGGAGAATTCCTCCCTTCAGCTGTTCTACCTGGAAGACAGGAAGAGTGGAGAATTCCTCCCTTCAGCTGTTCTACCTGGAAGAAAGGAAGAGTGGAGAATTCCTCCCTTCAGCTGTTGTACCTGGAAGAAAGGAAGAGTGGAGAATTCCTCCCTTCAGCTGTTGTACCTGGAAGAAAGGAAGAGTGGAGAATTCCTCCCTTCAGCTGTTCTACCTGGAAGAAAGGAAGAGTGAATTCCTCCCCTTCAGCTGTTGTACCTGGAAGAAAGGCCCGAAAGAAATAAGAGAGACCGAAAACAGAAACGTAGGAAGAGTGAAAGAAAGATGAAGACACGAGGAGGGACGGATGGAAAGATGAACATAATCAAACTGCTGAGGCAGAGAGTTGGGAGAGTTTATGGACAGGGAAAACCAGTTTCAAGCTATTGAGTTACATTGATAGTTTGTGTCTGTTTGTTTGTTTGCTTTTTCGTCTGCTATGTGTGTGATCGCACCCTAAGTACAAAGGTTTTTTTTCTAACTCTCGTATAGGAGAGAGAGACACCGAGAGACAGAGACAGAGGGACAGAGAGAGAAAATGGAGTGTAAAGAATGCCAGCACTGTTCTGAATATGCAGCCAAACATATGTGTCGAAGAGAAAGAAACGGGGGAATTCCACCCATCAGTATTCATGAATCTTATTCCCCCCTCCACCATTCCCGCCTCACCCCACGCCCATCCCCACCGCCCTGTCCCCATCCACACATTGCCTTTCACCTCTCCGGATATGACGTTTTTGATCCCTTGTAAAGAAAAGTAAAATTTCAAGAAATAGAATGAGGTTCTTTTTTTCCTTCCTCTGTCATGTTCTTGCCATGTATTCCTATCTCATTTAGGGTTGGGAAGAACCATGGTAACTATCATCAAATTCAGATGCTCTCTTTGCTCGTCAGCACAGGTTTGTCTGTTGAAAAGTAAAATTCCTTTAATGCTAACTTTTTGCTTCAAATCTGAACTGACTGAATGATGAATAACATGAAAGATGACTGAACAGCATACACTAGTCTGTACAGACGGAGAGGAAATAAAGCAACAAATGGAAATTTTCCTCCACCTTACTCTAGTGTGAATACGTTACATTCCCCAGTTATTACCTCCTTCAGTCTATGTCCACCCCCCTCCCCCACCTCTACTGCTCCACTTCCACAACAATACATTAATCACTTTGAGCAGTGAGATACACACATAGCCGTGGCAAGAACATGGAACACTTCTTCCTTTCCCCACAGAAGGAAAAAGGCAATAGAGTGAAACGACAGAGACAAGCGAGGCTAAGCACAGCAATATCTGTCCCTCCGCATCATTCATGAAGACTCCAATAAAACAGCTTCAGGCGATCAGAGAGGGAAGGGAAGGGGGAGGGGGATGTAGTGGGAGGGGTTGTTGGGTGAGAAATGAGGTAATGGAGGTGAGGGAGGATGGCGTATTCCCCATGAAATGAAGATGGAGCAGAGAGAGGGGATTATGTTTCTTTGTCAGTTTTTTTTTTCTCTGCTACAACCGCCCCTAAAAGGTGTAGCAGAAATGCTGAGTTATCAGGGGAGGGAAGGGGAGAGACGAAAGAGGGGGAATGATGTTGGGAAGGGGAGAGAAATGGGAGGGAGGGTGGTGATGGGAATTTTCACCAACAGCCATATCCCTCATTTCCTGCAACACACGGAATAGTGACAGCATGCTCTCCCTTGTTAATTGTTTTGGCTCTTCTACCTCCACAGGAATTCTCTCTCTCTCTCTCTCTCTCTCTCTCTCTCTCTCTCTCTCTCTCTCTCTCTCTCTCTCTCTCTCTCTCTCTCGTTATTTGTTTCTAGTGCCATGTAAATTGGTTCCATCTCTTTTCTTGAAAGTTGCATTAGAGCATTGCATTGGTAACGTAAGAGTGAGTGGTTTTTAATGTATTGTTATTTTGAATTTTTAAAGCAAATTCCCAGAAAGGTCCGTTTCTAGATCTTTAAAAAAAAAAAGTCCTCATGTTTTGTTTTCTCTTTTTTGTTGACTGGGACCAGAAAGTACCAAAAAAAAAGAAAAGTAGAACGAGGAGATTTTCTAAGATCTCTAATGAACCATTTTAGCGTTGTTGTTTTTTTCACTTGAACACAAGAGGGCACTTAAAAAAGCTGTTGTTGAAGTTGCCTTTTGATAAAACGCCTTCACCTTCCACGAAATCTTAACAGAATTAACTTGCATCACATCAGAAACACCTGACCTGATTAAACGCGTCGTGCGTGAGTAAGAAAGGGAGAGAGAGAGAGAGACAGAGAGAGAGAGAGAGAGAGAGAGAGAGAGAGAGAGAGAGAGACAGACAGACAGACAGAAAGAGAGACACAGACAGACAGACAGACGCATAACGCCATCTGTGCTCCTTTCCTTTCTGCCACTGCTGGTTCCTGTTCTTGTCACTCCTCCACGTGCCAGACCTTATGACCTTCATCCCATTGCTAGGGTCAGCTGCTATGGCCTCCAGGCCTGCTGGTTTGATGTCGCTGACCTGTAAGGGCAACATGTGTCTTATCAGAGTGGGTGAGTTCAAGTAAAATTCAGGCTTCTTCTTTGATGACGGACTCTCTTTTGTGCTCATGTTTGCACGTGTATGCTTGTTCGCCTCTTCGTGTGTGTGTTCGTGTGTGTGTGCGTGCGTGCATGCGTGACTGTGTGTGTGTGTGTGTGTGTGTGTGTGTGTGCGCGTGTGTGTGTGTTATAAGTCTTTACATGTGAACGTGTATGTGTGCGCTTGTGTGTGTGTGTGTGTGTGTGTGTGTGTGTTTATGTCTATGTCTGCTTGTCTGTGTGTCTGGGTATGTGGATGAATGGATACATAGATGAATATGTGTGTTTAACAAACATATAGTAGGAGAAACCAAGTATAGGATAATAATTGTCTTGTCAATTCAACAACGACCTGGGGAAAAAAGGGTTAGGGAGGAAGGGTGAGGGGGGTCTCATAAACGAAAGAAAACGGGAAAGAAGAAGACGTCAGATTGTAGATGTACCTTCGAGAGCAGCATGTGGGGATCATCCTAGTGTACCTTGTAAAACAGAACTTTTCACCCGTTGATTCCACTCATCAGTGGCACAGAATGGATTGTGTTGGGCCTCCTTTTGGAGCAGTCCATAATTCTGCAATATTCTCACTGCCAAAGATTCAAAAACAGCATTCAAAGACACCCCCAAAGCAGCCAGAGAAGTGTCGAAAGGTAAACTGAGAAGAAAGTGTTGTAAGGAAGCGAGCTGCTGAAAAACGCAAATCATTGTGTGAAAAGTAATAGATGAAGGGGACCAACAGATGAATTGTAAGTCTGTACTTCAGGATCTATTTCAGGATAAAAGGGAGCTCAAAGTCAATAGTCAAATTAGTCCTCTCTCTGTCTGTCTCTCTCTCTCTCTCTCTGTATACATAAACACTCACACACACACACACACACACACACACACACACACACACACACACACACGCACACACACACACACACACACACACACACACACACACACACACACACACACACACACACACACACACACACATGGTTCTGTGTGGCTGTGTCCGTTTGTCTGAGATAGGGCTCGGGAAATGTGAGAAGGAGGAGAAGGAGAAGGAAGAGGAGAGGAGACGTGGGACAAGAAGGAAGAGGAGGAAGGCGACATAGAATGGGGAGGCAGTCAGAAGGTGGTGACCAGTGACTTGGCCTGTCATAGTCTCACGAAAGGTATTTACCGGTCAGTGCCGTCTGAACGCCTTCATGTTCAAGACGCTCAAACAGGCGCCTTTACCACCTTAGTCCTGCAATCTTCAGCAATGGACAGCTAGGCATGTGCTACAGACCTGCCCCTCTTTTTATATATGCCAGAAAAAGTGTGATCAACAGCAGTCCCATTGAAGACCCAACGCTGTTCAGCATCAGTCATTGCTGACCATTGCTGTTCAGCATCAGTCATTGCTGACCATTGTGTAAATCAGAGGGAATAACGAGAGAGTGATGTAAGTGAAATGTCAATACACTGTTATGTTTCCAACCAAGCACTTGCGTAACCAAACATACACTGTTGCATCTACCTGCTGCTCCAAATGACACCAAACCATCGATTCTCCTCCCGTCCTGACTCCCCCCCCCCCCCCCCACATCAATACCACCCTCATTCCTTTCGCTTCTAGATTATCTATAACTTGCAAAATGGAGTGACTGACGGCGGAGAACGAAGCAAAATGTAGAAAGAGAGGGTGTTAGTTACCGCCAATGACATTGACAAACAAAGCACATGACAAGACACGATGTATTTCAACCTCTTGGGTCTTCTTCAGGCGAAAAAATAAATCACATTTAACATTTAAGACAGTACAAACAAACAAAGAACGAAAAATGACTCATATTATACCAATGCCACCTTATTATTCCACATACCTCAGTGACTATCATCCTACAGTACCATTGATCTCACCCATGCCAGTGAGCATCACCCACAGGTCATTGGTGTTTTCCTATGCCCCCCCCCCCCCCCCCCCACCTTGCACCATTGCACCATCACCACTGCATTTTTCCACTTGTATAACAATGGTCACCACTCTATGGTACTACTGATTTAAAATTATTACCATTTATCAGTCACTGAAAATACTCCCATCCAGTGAACACCTTCAAACTGCACTATATGGAAATGAAGAAGCTGACCAACTGACAAAGGAAGGAGGACAGCAGCCCCAACTGTAAAAGGTAGTCTCCTTGGAATAAATCTAAAATATTTCCAAGGAGACAAATAGGAAGATGACTTAAGCAGCACCCAGACTTCAACAAGAGGGATGCATACTACCGGATGCCCAGATCAGACCAAGTGAACATTATTGGACTGAGGATAAACTCCCCTGACCTCAACATCACAGGTCCACTATACTCCACACCTGTGAGTCTTTCAAACTATCAATGCAGTGCAGCCCCAGAGACAGCAGAGCATTCCCAGCCAGGCCCAAAGTGGAAACCTGGCCTGCCAACTCACCGATGAGTGCAAAACCATACTGACCACTGGAGGGTCTTCACCATACAGCAGCCTCCGTCAGTACCTCCAGGATTCTGACCTAAGTAAACGAAGAAGAAGACCATCATTGTGATACTGAGAACCGGGCACTCCAGACTGTGACATCACATCTCTGCAATACTCCACCCTGGCGGGTCTTCAATTTATCCATGCAGCCCCAATGACGGTGGAACAGTCCCAACAACACCAAAAGAACAATCCTGGCCTGCCAACACACTGATGAATGCAAAACTTTATTGACCACTGGAGGGCCTTCACCATACAGAAGCCCTTGCCAGTACCTCCACCATTCCTGCCTAAGGGAACGGAGAAGAATCTCTTCCTACACTACCGTTGATCTCATATGATCATCACCCATCAGTGACTGATTGATGATAATAATTTTTACCCCCTTTGTGTGTGTGTGTGTGTGTGTGTGTGTGTGTGTGTGTGTGTGTGTGTGTGTGTGTGTGTGTGTGATTGAGTGTATGTGTGTGTGAATATGTGTGTGAAAACTTTCCACAGTTAGTCTCATTATGATCACATGATCTTAACTCACCCAGAACATTGTTTACATGT
The DNA here is from genome assembly GCA_033310375.1 of Conus canariensis. Lineage (NCBI taxonomy): Eukaryota > Metazoa > Mollusca > Gastropoda > Neogastropoda > Conidae > Conus > Conus canariensis. Next base: position 6,054 of record JAMYXO010001586.1, read on the forward strand.
GGTCCCCCCCTCCCCCACAACCCCCCCCCCCTTTGTGTGTGTGTGTGTGTGTGTGTGTGTGTGTGTGTGTGTGTGTGTGTGTGTGTGTGTGTGTGTGTGTGTGCAACACATGATACCCTGTTTTTCATTGATCACTGCTATCTTCTCTCAACAAACAGCAGCATATTGATGCCAACACATTATTTCACCTGTTACAATGAACATCATCCCACAGCATTGTTTACTTTTTTAAACACCACTATTTATATGAACCTCCCAACCTCCCACCCCCACCCCCACTCCCACCCCCCACCCCATAGTGGACGAAGAGATATGAGCTCTCCTTCTCTTGCCCCCCTTCCCCCCCCCCCCCCCCCCACACACACATTACCCTCCTCCTTTTTTTTCCTCAACCCCCCCCCAATCATACCTTATCACCCATTTATCTTCCATCCCCTTCCCTCCCTCATTAACATTACCCACACACCTTTCACAACTACCCACGCATAACTACCACCACCTCTTTCATCACCCAGCGAAATCATTTATTTTATTCACCTTGTCCAGGACGGGGAAATCGTGATGGTATTGCTTAAGTGCACTAAGTTGATGTATTATTAGTCAGGTTTAACACACCAAGGTTATCTTTGCACTCATACACGCATATGCACACTCATGCGCCCACCAAACATTCACCTCTCTCTGGGAATGGGATGTCACGCATTCGTTTCTCTCCTAGCACGACTGAGCACAAGAAATCCAATTTCTATGCTACTATAATCAAACATGAAAAATCCAATTACACAAAATGAACAAATCAACACATAAAAGATCAATACTTCCTAATCCCGGGTTATAATAAAAATGACTTCTTACCTGGCCAGGTTTTCACACACACAACCACGCTTTCACACCACACCACAGTTCTTGAAAAAGTCTCTTCACGTCTTCTTCAGCACTGCTTGATGGTGATGCCCTTGGTTGACTGGCTCCAGGTTTCAGGACTGGGTCTTCGTGGTCGTCTCTGGGATCTCGACGTAGAACTCTTCTTCTTCGTCTCCTTCACCCACCTCTGGGTTCAAATTCAGTTTGTCTGTCTTCACCCACCTCTGGGCTTCAAACTCAGTTTTCTTCTCTTCCAGCTTGTCTTTCCCTAAGACTTTACTGTCTCTTCTATCTCCCAGACCACGTTTCTCTCGACCCGTTCTCTGTCCTGCCCACCCTTCTCTCTTCTCTCTCTCTCTCCTCTGCCTTCTCTCTCTCTCTCTCCTGGTGTTCTTCCTTCTCGTTGTTCTCCCTCACTTTATATAGGAATGGAAACAAAGGATTCCCCTTCGGGCCATGCCTTTGTCCATGCTGCTTCTCAAACCCCTAGTTCACAAGTACCCTGAATTCCCCATTCGCTACGTTCTTCCACACATCAGCATTTACACACATCCCTACCTAATTGATTAGCAAACAAACACTTGGCACCAGATGGACATCGAAAATTCCCGCCGACTTCGGAGGCCACTTTAACACAGTAATTATCTTAAAGAGGGCTACGATAACAACATCCACGCGCGTTCAACCAGCCTGACAATAGAACCAATCCAGTGACCCACGGCAATACCATCCGAACGAGTCCAAGACTCCTGCTCTTCACTGACTGTTTACAAAAGAACCTCAGCTGACTGAGTATTTAGCGCTCACTTGGTGCACCGAGGTCCTAGTGGTTATGTTCCTCTCCCCTTTCGCTGTCGGGCAGGTCCGAACTCCTTACTACCTTAGGTGCCATCTGTCACCTGACCGCTCCGTCCTCCTTGACACGGTTCGACCGTGTGCGATGGGTAAGGCATACTTGTTAATGGTTCTATTACCTATTTGTATACTACGTACAACGTCCCTTTTTGCCTCTTAGCGTTTAATGCCTTTTGTGAGAGGTTTCACGCACTTGACAAATTCCCCCACTTCAAGACAATGCCCTGCATTGGCTAAAACACATTCAAGGAGCTGAAACTCTCACAATTCTCTCATTTAAACCAACTCTAACCTAGGCCTCTCATAAGCCTCCTTACACCAGAGAACGCACGCAAGATTTATTTTGCAAAAAAAATAGAGAAAAATCAATACATACACACTAAAAACCAAGCAAATATCAACACCAGTCTGAAACTTCCACCAGCTCTAAGTAGTGTGGCCATATATAGATCAACATTATGTTTCTACGGAAATTCTCTCCCTTTCTCTTCATACACGTGGCCCGCAACCAGCCACGTCACGCATACACGACGCTGCACGAGACGCACGTACACGCTACGTATTTACAATGCCCGGCTGAAATAGTCTGCCCCCACGTTCTCTCGTCCAGGTATGTATTTGATGTGGAAGCGGTAGGGTTGAAGTGCCATTGCCCATCTCAACACTCGGCTATTCTTCAGTTGAGCCCTTTGCAGGAAACGCAGGGGCTGGTGGTCCGTCTCCAATATGAATTCCTTCCCGTAAAGATACTTCTGGAATTTCTGGATCCCCCACACGACAGCCAGACATTCCTTTTCCACGGTGGCATATGATGCTTCCCCTTTATTGAGTTTTCGACTAGCATAGCGTACCGGGAACAGTTTTCCATCGTGCTCCTGCAGCAACACGGCTCCCAGACCAATGCCAGAGGCGTCCGTTCTGAGAATGAATGGTCTGGAGAGGTCTGGAAGTTTCAGGATGGGATATGAACCTAGCCTCTGCTTGACGGTCTTCAGTGCCCTCTCAGCTGCCTCGGTCCACTCTACATCATTTGGTTGTCCTTTCTTCACCATTACGCCAGTGCACCCAGAGTCTCTAATGACATTAACCACATTGTCCCCTACTCTGCCTTTGTGCACATCCATGTTATCGCCTGAATCTGTGAACACACAGCACAGTCCAGACAAAATAACACTGTCATCTTTTTCATCTTTTGCTGCCTGCCTTTCACTTGGCCTGACCCTCATTGCTGCAGCTTTCTGAGGTCTAAATCGGTAGTCTCTAGCCAAGTGTCCTGTCTTATCGCACAAGAAGCAGGTACGTCTATCTACGGCCTTATCCACGTGGGCCTTCACTCTTGTTTGCTCACGTGACGCCGTGGGCCTACGGGTGTGTACTACTGACTCATCGTGTGAGTCATGTGCTAGCCTGCTATCCTCTGAATATGCTTCCGGGCTTTCCTCTTGTTCAGGCAAATCACGCCTCGCTTCCCGTTAAGTCTCTGCTGTCTGAAGCACCTCAGCTATTGTGGTTGCACCTTTTTCCTTAATGTGGATGGTGAGGGCCGTCCCACAACCATCAAGTATCTGTTCCTTCATCACCAGTGTCTTGAGGCCTTCAAAATCACTGTCTACTCCACTAAGTTCTACCCACTTGTTGAAATAGTGATCCAGTCTAACTCCGAACTGTGTGTATGTCTCACCCTGTTCGATTCTCGCCTCACGAAACTTACGTCTAAAACCTTCTTCAGTCAATTCATATGCCTTTAGTACTGCTTGTTTCACCTTGTCGAAATCCCTCTGATCACCTTTGGGTAAGGTGGAAACAGTGTGTAACGCACGACCTGTCAACAAGGCAGACAGGTTTATTGCCCAGTCATCTTCGGGCCAGCCCTCGTGCTCGGCAACCGATTCAAACCGACTGATATAGGCATCGATCGAATCAGTTTCTTCTCTGAACAGTGGGAGTTTAAGTCTAGGTGCGCAACTTAGTCTGCGGCCTACTGACTCAGAACTGGTGTCTATTTCACTACGATTTTCAGACTTTATTCTTTCCAACTCAATTTGTTTGGCTAAAATCTCTGATTCCGCTTCTGCTCTCGCTCTGGCAGCCGCACTCTCTGCATCTGCTGCATCTGCTCTCGCTTTGGCCGCTGCATTCTCTGCATCTGCTCTAGCCTTCGACGCAGCGGTTTCTGCCTCTAGATTTCTTTTGACAGCCGCTAGCTGTTCCTTTTCAAATTTCCTTCTTTCAGCCCTTTCATCTCTCTCAGTCTTCTGCTGAGTCTCTATGAACTTACGCAGTTCATCTCCTGTATATCCTAGTTTCTCCCCTAAACTCATCAGTTTCTCGATGGGGGTAAGACTTTCTTCAGCCATTTTGTTTTCTGATATGTTTTAGCACCTCTAAAACAGTTACGCTTATAAACCCGGAAAAAGTTGATACACAGTTTATCTACTAAACGGTACGAGTACACCAACCAGTGGTAGTGTTCCTAACACAAAGGAGCCTTAATCTTAAACCACAGCTTCTGTGAGAGTTAAGACTAGAACCTCGTTCTTCATTTCTCTGAACGACCTTTGATTAATACAACCACCCTACACACAAGTCAACACTCAACACTCAAAGAACTAAAGGAAATAATTAGAAGAGCTAATTAAAATTGCCTTTAGTGGACGCTTCGCCCCAGTACTACTCTAGCACTCACTTTGTTTCCCGCCTGAGACTAATTTGGGCCATGCAATCCTGGCAGGCTCGCCACTTTGTCCAGGACGGAAGAAATCGTGATGGTATTGCTTAAGTGCACTAAGTTGATGTATTATTAGTCAGGTTTAACACACCAAGGTTATCTTTGCACTCATACACGCATATGCACACTCATGCGCCCACCAAACATTCACCTCTCTCTGGGAATGGGATGTCACGCATTCGTTTCTCTCCTAACACGACTGAGCACAAGAAATCCAATTTCTATGCTACTATAATCAAACATGAAAAATCCAATTACACAAAATGAACAAATCAACACATAAAAGATCAATACTTCCTAATCCCGGGTTATAATAAAAATGACTTCTTACCTGGCTAGGTTTTCACACACACAACCACGCTTTCACACCACACCACAGTTCTTGAAAAAGTCTCTTCACGTCTTCTTCAGCACTGCTTGATGGTGATGCCCTTGGTTGACTGGCTCCAGGTTTCAGGACTGGGTCTTCGTGGTCGTCTCTGGGATCTCGACGTAGAACTCTTCTTCTTCGTCTCCTTCACCCACCTCTGGGTTCAAATTCAGTTTGTCTGTCTTCACCCACCTCTGGGCTTCAAACTCAGTTTTCTTCTCTTCCAGCTTGTCTTTCCCTAAGACTTTACTGTCTCTTCTATCTCCCAGACCACGTTTCTCTCGACCCGTTCTCTGTCCTGCCCACCCTTCTCTCTTCTCTCTCTCTCTCCTCTGCCTTCTCTCTCTCTCTCCTGGTGTTCTTCCTTCTCGTTGTTCTCCCTCACTTTATATAGGAATGGAAACATAGGATTCCCCTTCGGGCCATGCCTTTGTCCATGCTGCTTCTCAAACCCCTAGTTCACAAGTACCCTGAATTCCCCATTCGCTACGTTCTTCCACACATCAGCATTTACACACATCCCTACCTAATTGATTAGCAAACAAACACTTGGCACCAGATGGACATCGAAAATTCCCGCCGACTTCGGAGGCCACTTTAACACAGTAATTATCTTAAAGAGGGCTACGATAACAACATCCACGCGCGTTCAACCAGCCTGACAATAGAACCAATCCAGTGACCCACGGCAATACCATCCGAACGAGTCCAAGACTCCTGCTCTTCACTGACTGTTTACAAAAGAACCTCAGCTGACTGAGTATTTAGCGCTCACTTGGTGCACCGAGGTCCTAGTGGTTATGTTCCTCTCCCCTTTCGCTGTCGGGCAGGTCCGAACTCCTTACTACCTTAGGTGCCATCTGTCACCTGACCGCTTCGTCCTCCTTGACACGGTTCGACCGTGTGCGATGGGTAAGGCATACTTGTTAATGGTTCTATTACCTATTTGTATACTACGTACAACGTCCCTTTTTGCCTCTTAGCGTTTAATGCCTTTTGTGAGAGGTTTCACGCACTTGACACACCTAAACGTTCTCCCTTTTTTTTAACAGTTTCTTCTGTTCATGTACTTATTTACCCTTTCTATATATTTTTTTTCCAGTTTCCCTCCCCCCCCCTTTACCATTATTATCAATCCACCATCACCACAACCGTCACAAAGATATCAATAATAATAATAATAATGAATACTTATATAGCGCCTATTCTCGGCTAGAGACCAAGCTCTAAGCACTTTACAATCCACACTCGTTTACACAACGGGCTGCCTACCTGGGTAGTGCCGACTGAAGAGCTGCCAGCTGGCGCTTCATTCAGTCGTTTTCCGTGTCATACAGTCAATATTGTCCAATATCGTTCACTCAATATCCTTACTTCCTCCATTCTTTCAATTTCTCACGCAGGGTGCATGCTATGTGTAACGTGTCATACATACCAACGGCCAAACTGTCCTTCTCTTCCGAAAGTTGGTGATGGGATTTTACGTGTGTGCAAGATGTTATGCGTGCGTTCACACACGGAACCTCGGTTTATAGTCTCATTCGAAGGACTGTATGGGGAATGGAGTCAGAACCAATGTTAACTCCGAGGGAAAAATCCCCCTGTACCGAAATTCGAACCCGTAACCTCAGGATCACGAGTCCGACTAAACTAGACACACAACCCTATCGTATCACACAACCCCCCTCCTCCCACGCAACCCCCCCCCCTCCTTTTCCTCTCCCATAATCCCCCTTGTCATTTCCGCCTAGCGGCTATTCTCCCCACCACATGGACAACAGATGAGTCATTTTTCGTTCTTTGTTTGTTTGTACTGTCTTAAATGTTAAATGTGATTTATTTTTTCGCCTGAAGAAGACCCAAGAGGTTGAAATGCATCGTGTCTTGTCATGTGCTTTGTTTGTCAATGTCACTGGCGGTAACTAACACCCTCTCTTTCTAATTTTTTTTAATTATCTAAAACTTGGTCAGATCGTAATGGCTGTGCCAGTCTTGAATAAATGTCAGTTTGTATTTGTTCATTTCTCCAGCTGTTGTTGCTGTGTAGATGTGTCCGGTGCAGGATGTATAGGCAAGCTTGGGGCATCCTTTTGGGGGATGTTTCTTTGTTTATTCTGTGTGCTCTGTGATGTCATATTTGCTAGGCGATTCGCTGTCGTAAGCGACATTCCTTTGGAGTTATGGGCGTATATTTGTTTCGTCATAGGAGCAAGAGCTACCCTACTTGTTTAATTATTTATTAGTCGGAATGTTAAGCAGGAAACCACTCAAATTTGACAGGAGACGTGACAATGAAAATGGAGGCAACGGATATGACACTTCGTGGCTTGGTAAATCTGATTAGTAGCGGTCTCACTTGCTTCCTCCCGAAGCCTCTTAGTCGAAAGACGTCAGAAGAGACCAAAAACGAATCCAACGAAAGAGAAAAGAAAATCAATGTGTTTCTCTGATCGTAAGTGACTTGTTTCGATTTAAAGGGTAAGGAATAGTGTAAGAATGAGAGAGGCAGGGGGGAAGAGAGAGAGAGAGACTCAAATTAACTCAAATAGTGTAATTGCAAAGGCCACCGACCTATCTGCAATGAGGTCAAGAACAAGGAGAGAGACACAAAGAGAGAGAGAGAGAGAGAGAGAGAGAGAGAGAGAGAGAGAGACAATGACAATGACAATGACATCTTTAATGACAATAGCCTGATTAGCTCTAATGCAATGGAAGTGCAAAAATACAGAAAATACGGCAAATACGGCATATAATACATCAAACCAAGTAAATCAACTATATCACAACCACTATGTGTCCGAAATTGGTCGACGTCAAATAATGAAACAAAAACGACAAACATAATGAACCATATATCTAAGGACAAGTACACATTTTAAGAGGAAAGCCTAATACCACACAGGGCTAGTATTTCCCACCCTATGTGTCGATCAACCGACAAAAATACAAATACATAAATGATGACAACATGGATATCGCTTATATCTTAAGTGACTCGTAAAACCTAATAACGTAAAATTATCTTAGATTAGGCCTAATTCAAAATAGAAAGTCTTTTCTGCCTTAGGTTATATGCGTCGTTAATGAACTTAGCAAGCAATTTAATAGTATCCTCATTTTCCGTTGAAAGAATACCAACAAGATCATGTCTCATCACATCACGATTACCAAATAAATCACATGTCATACGTAAACCATCATATTCCTTACATACGAACAAAAAAATGTGCTTCATCCTCTAGTCCGTCTGAACACAATGGACATACAGCATTTTCAGGAACATCTTTTAAATACCAGCTTCTATTTATAAACAGTCCTAACGTTCTCATTCTAAATCTTGCCAAGTATCCCCGGTGCCATTTATTTGTTATAATATTTAGGTATTTTTCAGGCTGAAAGTAATCTTTAAATGAATTATACCAGGCGTATTTACTATTTTCTGTTATATGTGAGTGCCAGTTTTGTTGATAACAATCAATAAGCCGCTGTTTTAAATTCATACAAAAACAGGTTTTCATTTTCCACCCCTTGCATCAACCAAATTATGCCAAATCCATTTTCGGTTAAAGCTCTTTTGATATCTGATGCCCAATTATGATGTCCTGTTTCATGTTGTCTAAGGAGCATTTCATACGCCTGTTTACATATACGAGTTACTGGTAACCGGGTTAGTTTTAGCCAGTATCTCAGACATTTAACATAGGTTCTTATAAGTAACGGGTATCTACCTGATTCACCGTACGACATTTTATTTGAAGAATGTAAAGGTATATTTAAACATCTCTTAATGGCATAAGTGTGAACATTTTCCATATGTTTGTTTTCCTTTAATCCCCAAATTTCAGCGCCATACGTCAGCATCGGTTCAATCTGAGAATCAAATAATTTCCAAAACAAAATAATATCAGTGGATCCAAGTCTTCTCAAAGCACGAAGAATTTCAATTATCCCTTTTTTCCCTTTCCGGGCTGTTTCTGACCATCCTGGTGTCAAACTTAATTTTGTGGTGAAAATCATGCCCAAGTATTTATATTGGTTTGTAACTCTGACCTCATCTTTACCGTACCACCATACCTCGTTTGCAGATAGATACCCTCCTTTGCGGAAAACGATTATGTTAGTTTTGTCTA